>OZ023256.1:16313071-16592584 GCA_964007305.1 Netelia melanura | reverse complement strand
CCTGTCTATGTCTCTACTGTTCCCGTCGCCGTAGTGACGGATAAATATTCCCTTTTATTTTCCAGACCTAGTCATCGGGGGAATTTCTTCACCGGAGTTCTTATTCAGAACTCCGTATGAAATATTTGACTCTTCTTCAGAGTTCAATGGCTATCTCCGAGGTAACTCTTATTCAGAGTTTATTGGGAGACCCCCAGCGTTAACTGTTATTCAGAGTTAACGTACTGGTAAGTAACCAACAAATTTACTGGTTTCTCGTACGATTTCTCGTCCTTTTATACTCTGTTGTCCCCAGGTTGCCGGTGTTCGTTGGTTTTGCACCGTTGCCACGCGGTCTCGGCGGATTTGAGTTGGACCAATCGCGAGCGTTCAGTGTGGCGGGACATTTCGGATAGAGTATGAGACGGATTCCGTCTCAATATATATATATATATATGTGGCGTGATTTTCCCGATGTAGAGGAAAGTCACAGTCACAAGGCCGTTATCGGATTTTGTCCTCGCTCCACAACTCGTTGATCGCTATGCGTTCCTGATTTTGAATTTTTGCTGCCCTCGTCGGTTTCTTTTTTTCTGACAGTGTTGTCAAGTAGATGGTTTCAGGGAGGATGAACAGCACAGCGTTCGACCCTAACGAGGAGAGGAGTGCTCGACGTACCGAGTTACCCGTCAGGAAAGAACGGCCGGCGAGTACGCTCGGAAAATTGATGCAGGTCCAGCTGCAATACCGGCGCCCCGCTATTAGGTGTATCGTAAAAAAAAATGAGATATCAGGATGAATATTATGTGCCAAATACGGATTCAGTTGATTACAGAATTATCAATTTTTTTACTGTTTTTTCGGCGATCGCGATTCTCGTGAAATGTGCAACGTGCAACAGCAAAATATCTTTTGGCATAGTAAGCGAACGTGAACTTGGGTTCAAAATTTCTGTTGTGTGTGATAAGTGTACTGCTCAATACATACCGTCGTGCGATTTTATTAACCATTCTTTTGACATACATCGAAGGTTCACATTGGCGATGCGTGTCATAGGCGTTGCTTACAGAGGTGCACACAAATTTTGCGCATTGATGGACTTCCCGCCATGATTGGCTAAATCTACGTACTGCATATTACTGGAGCATATTTATGAAGCGAGTAAAAATATGGCTCTATTTTTTATGAAGAAGGCTTCTAAAATTTATGAAGAAGGCTTCAGATGCCGCTAATAAAGCTCAGGAAGGCGCATTATATGGCCCAGGAGTAGACGACTCTATGTAAGTTACAAATAAATTTTTTTTATCTGTATGCAAATCGTACTTAAACCTTTAAACTCGTTTTTGTGGAAAGCATGTTTTCGAAGTCGATGATGACTGTAACTCGAGAAGAGTTTTACCGATCGGGTTGAAATTTATATCTCTTTTTCTATATACAGCGTGAATCGCATAAAGTTACGCATAGCGAAATCTGAGGTCGATGAGGCCATTACGAACAAAAGTTGCAAATAAACATTAGGGATATTGTTAATAATTTAGGAGATATAAATATTTAAAGTTGGTCCAATCAGAGCACGCCGAGAAGCGTTGAAGCCGCCCACGCCCATCTAGCCGTAGATATAGCATAGATTAGGGCGTTACATTTGGATTTGCAAAATTCAGAGCAGTCAATAAGATCGCTTGTATTTTTCCGCAGTCATTTTTTTTCTCGGGCATTGGCTGGAGCCGCCCGCTCCCCGCACTAGGCACAGAGACATAGCAATGTATTAATCATTGACTGCCCGCGCTCGACGCTATATCGCCGCATGCGTCTCCCCGCGCCGTACCGCGCCAAGGCTTTTGTTTCTTTCAATTTTTAAGTTTAAATATCCTGTATTAATTCGCGAGATTGGTGGTCAAAGAAACAAAAGCCATGGCGCGGTACGGCGCGGGGAGACGCAGGCGGCGATATAACGGCGAGCGCGGGCAGTCAATGATTAATACATTGTTATGTCCCTGTGCCTAGTGCGGGGAGCGGGCGGCTCCAGCCAATGCCCGAGAAAAAAAATGACTGCGGAAAAATACAAGCGATCTTATTGACTGCTCTGAATTTTGCAAATCCAAATGTAACGCCCTAATCTATGCTATATCTACGGCTAGATGGGCGTGGGCGGCTTCAACGCTTCTCGGCGTACTCTGATTGGACCAACTTTAAATATTTATATCTCCTAAATTATTAACAATATCCCTAATGTTTATTTGCAACTTTTGTTCGTAATGGCCTCATCGACCTCAGATTTCGCTATGCGTAACTTTATGCGATTCACGCTGTATAGTTGTCCTCCGGACGAACAAAGTATTTTTTTTTTTGGACAATTATTTTTTTTTATAGTAAAAAAATGTAAGTGAAATTTTGGTCAAAACAACATTTTTGACTTTCAACGTTCGCCATTTTGTGAAAAATGGAAACTTTTCAAAACCGGAGCATTATATCACTAACTAAAGATCCCTCCGTGTTTTGCTGGTTTCAGATAATCCGTTGCAGCGCGGGAGTGATCACCGCAAAATCCGTTTTTTTTGCAGCTTCTTCGGCCGTTGATATATAACGGCTTATTTTCCCGGGCTCCCTTCCCCTCGTAAAGAGGTGCGGGGAGCAGAGGTGAGGCCAACTGGGCGCGTCCTCAGGTGGCGGATAGAGGGACGTCTAGAGAGTGAAACGACCTCCAGACGGACAGGGGAACGGGGCGCCGCATGGGGACCGGGACCTTGGACGGAGGGGGAAGTGGAGCTCTCTGGTCAGCGGGCGCTATAAGGGAACCGACCGGTGTAAAACCCGGGCAGGGGATCGAAGGCATCGCCGCGGACCACTCCCCAAGCTAAGGTGAAAGCTATCGTGCCGAGGGCTGGATGGCACTTGGGTCAAAGTGTCGAGTACGATGCCCTTGGGGTACCAGTCGCCCCCCATTGTATTTAGCCTTATCACCGCAACAGGGTCTGTGGTGATGGACCTCTACTTCCTGTTTACTCGTGGGAACCAAATGGATGAACACAATAACAAAAACAAAAGCAACGCTGTCGCCGGGACCTCGGGCTGCCGTTTGAGCGGTCCGGGTGCCGCGGTTCCCATCACGGTGGGAATGCGGAGCCTGACCATCGCAGCCCCAGCCATATACGTTGAGGAGAAGGGCCCAGCAAACGCTGGGACCACCGACTCAACGCGAGCGGGCAACCGCAAACCCTGCCGCAGTGGAGCGGCAAAGAGGAAGACCCGCAGGGCTAGAGCAGCTGCGCAGGGCCCACCCTCCATACCTGCAAACATGGGCAGCGAAACGGAGGCACCCGAGGGGCGGAACTCTAACAAGAGGGCCAGACCCTCGGATAGCACGCCGCCAGAAAGATACGCGGGTACCAAAGAGGACAAAGTTGTTCCCGAAGCCCACTGGCTATGGAAATACAGTGGCCGGGGATAGAAGGTTGGCCATAGCGCCGGCTGACTACCCGGGCATCGTTCTCGGGCAGGGGCAGGACGAACTGGTAACGCAGGCGATCCTCGAGGCGCTGGACTCCATTCCTAAGGAACAGGAGTCCCCGTACTTCGAGGGCACCCGCAGTGACCAGGGAGTCCTTTGGGTCAATTGTACTGATGACCGTGCGAAGGCCTGGGTTCGGGCGGTAGTACCGAACCTGGCACCCTGGGAGGGCGCCAAACTCCAAGTCGTGGAGAAAGAGTGCCTTCCCAGGTTGATAAGGATGACCGCCGTGTTCCCCAACACCAGCGGGGACTTGCATATCCCCCTCGCGAGGATGCAGCGGCAAAATCCGGGACTACGCACTCACATGTGGAGAGTGTGGGACCGGAAAGCTGTTCGAGGAGCGGTGCATGCGGTCATAGGGGTGGACGCCGTGTCCCCTGAGAGGCTGAGGGAGCGTGACCTCGCCCCCCACTTCAGACTGACTCGGGCTCGTTTTTACGAGGCCCGACAGAGGACTGGGGCGGAGCGGCGGGGGGACGCCCAGTGGCAGCTCAGCGGGAATCTTCCGTTCCTGCGGGGGCCATGGACGTCGGGCTCCCCGAAGATGCCACCTCCCTAACGGGGGGGGGGGGGGGGAACAGGGGCCCGCCAGCGAGGCGCTAGCGAGGCGCCAGCGGCTAATACGGCGGTGCCCGCAAAGGGGGGCGACTGCCCCGGGCGTCCGGGGAAATGAGGTAGACGGGCCAGAGGCAGGCCGACAAGGGCGCAAGGCCTGTCAAAGATGGGCCTGGCAGAGACGCAGAGGGGAGTCCAGAAGACACTCGAAGGGTCTCTGTCTGGACCGTCAAAAGTATCTCAGGGGACGGCTGGAGAACCAGCGGACCCTGAGGTGAAAGTAGGCGAGGACAATGGCCCGCGTTAATACGCAGGGGCCTCCTCCCCAAACCAGAACGAGAACGGTCAGCACTGCATCCAAGGTGGATGCAGCGAGTACCCAATTCTCCCAAATTAACCTGCAACACTGCATAGCGGCCTCAGCTGTTCACAGCTGGGAACTGGCCGTGGAGCAGACAGACATATCCCTGATACAGGAACCTTGGATTAACAAGGGGCTGGTGAAGGGGATAGACCAACGCAACGGAGTGCTAATCTACGACCCCGCAGAGCCCGGCCCAAGAGCCTGTGTCTTTGTATCCAAAAGCTACAGCGCCCTGAAGCTAGGCAGATTCTGCAGCAGGGACTTGGCGGTGGCATCGGTCGGGCTGAGGTTGGGCGGGGGACGGACAGACCTCGTAGTCTGTTCGGCGTACCTGCCCCACGGCACGGCCGAGCATCCCCCCACGGGGGAACTAAAAGCAGTGGTAGAACACTGCCGCAAGGAAGGGTTAGACCTGGTGGTAGGGTGCGACGCGAACTCGCACCACCTCATCTGGGGAAGCTCGGACACAAACGAGAGAGGCTCGGATGTGCTGGAATACCTCTCGACGACGAACCTGGACATCATGAACAGGGGATCGAGACCCACCTTTGTCACCGCAAGGAGACAAGAGGTCATCGATCTCACGTTGGGATCCCCAAGAGTGGTGCAGTGTCTGAGGGAGTGGAGAGTGCATGAGGAGGACACTTTCTCGGACCACCGCCGAATAACATTCAGCCTGGCAGCCGAAGGGGCCCACCACGATGGGGGTACCTATCGCAACCTAAGGGCCACCGACTGGGACCTATATAAAGAGGAACTAGAGGACAGGCTCGGGGAAGCAGAAGGCTGGCTGAGAACTGAAGGCAGGATCGAGGGGGGCGTGAGCTCGCTCACCTCCTCCATTATCCACGCCTATGAAGCAGCGTGCCCCCTCAGGGCACGCAGACAAGGAAGGAAGGTGGCATGGTGGAGCAAAGAGCTTAGCCGACTACGCTCCAGCTCCCGCCGCCTACTCAACAGAGCTTTGAAAACAAAGGCTGCAACGGACTGGGCTGCGTACAAAGAGGAACAGCGGACCTATAAAAAGTCCATAAAGAAATCGAAATTGGAGGCCTGCGGAAAATTCTGCAAGGAAGTCGAGGCTCTGCCAACAGTGGCCAGAATTCGCAGAGTCTTCGCTAATGGTCCGCAATACAGGCTTGGTGGACTCACTCTTCCCAACGGGGAAGTGGCTGAGAAACACGAAGACATAATGGAACCCTTGCTGGAGGTGCACTTCCCTGGCTCAAGACTGGCGGAGCGAGACCCACAAAACGAGGAATCGCTCGCCGGGCGACTGGGGCACCGCCGCGAGGGTGATCACTCACGACAGGATCCGATGGGCATTGAACTCCTTCGACAAGTTCAAGAGCCAAGGGGCCGACGGGATCTTTCCAGCCCTCCTTTAGGAGGGGGGAGAGCCTGATCAGGCACCTAAACTACATCTTCAGATCCTGTCTTGCACTAAGATATGTGCCAAAAGCTTGGAGAGAGGTCATCATTGTGTTTATCCCAAAACCGGGAAAGACCAGATACGACCTGGTCAAGGCATTTAGGCCTATCAGCTTGACGTCATTCCTACTTAAGACCATGGAGAGACTCGTTGACAGATTCATAAGGGACGGGGCGCTGGTGAGAGAGCCAGTGCACCAGTCCCAACATGCGTACCAGGCGGGCAGGTCCGTAGAGACGGCACTCCATGGCCTGGTCCGGGAGATAGAAGGCGCACTTAGCAGAAAGGAGGCAACGCTATGCGTCTTCCTGGACGTCGAAGGGGCATTCGACAATACATCTTTCGACGCGATCTGTAAAGCAGCGAGGGACTTCCGAGTTGAGGACACGGTCATCAAATGGATGGACTTCATGCTTCGATCGCGAATTGTAACGGCCAGTCTCGGTGGGACGAGTGTCAGGGCGCACGTCGGCAGAGGGTACCCACAGGGAGGTGTAACCTCACCTCTGATGTGGCTCATGGTGGTCGACGGGCACCTGAAAAGGCTCGCGGGACGGAAGGTCAAAGTAGTAGACTTCGCCGATGATGTTTGCATCGCAATCAGCGGCAATCATCCGGGAGCAATGGCAAGCGAGATGCAGAAGGCACTCGACATTGTGGGGGATTGGTGCACATCAAAGTCTTTGAGGGTAAATCCCAACAAGACTGAGATGGTACTATTCACTAAGAAGAGGCGCTTCAAAATGAGGCTCCCTTCGATCTTCGGGGCTGGGCTGGCGTTCTCTCCAGAAGTCCGATACCTGGGAGTGACGCTAGACCACAAGCTCAGCTGGAAGAGCCACATCTGCGAACAGGCTCGGAGAGGGATTCCGACCTTCTGGGCCTGCATGAGAATGTTTGGGCAAACGTGGGGGCTAAAACCTAGGATGGTCAAGTGGATTTACTCGGCCATCCTGGTCCCGCAACTAACGTACGCCTCCCTGGTATGGTGGCCCGCGCTTGAGCGGGAACAGAACAGGAGAGCGCTGGGCAGAGCTTACAGGCTGATGGGGTTAGGGATGACAGGCGCAATGCGCACTACTCCCACCCTGGCTATAGGAGCTCTGCTCAACATCCCGCCGCCGCACATTACGGCAGAGGCGGGAGCAAGAAACGCAGCCAGCCGGCTGCTTATCTGCGGACAGTGAAAGAGCGCAGCTGTTGGGCACGCAACGATTATCTCGAGAGCGGGGGACCTGGAACAGGTAACCCGACTCGGTGGCGACTGGTGCCCACGGGAACACCACTTCCAACACAACTATACGGTCCTCTATCCCGACAAACAGACGTGGGTCGAGGATCATAAGAGCATACTGTCACCTGAGGGACTAGTCTGGTACACGGACGGGGCTAAATCAGGTGCAGGAGCGGGGGCAGGCGTATGGTGTGAGGGGCCACGGACGGAGGCCTGACGCCCGTGACGCCGGAGACTACGCCCTGACGAGCACCGCGACTGTCCTACAAACGGAATTATTCGCCATCAAGGCCTGTGCCCGAAATATCAGGGACAAAGGCTACACTCATATGCATATCTACATATGCAGCGACAGTCGTACCGCGCTCGGACTTCTACACAGCGTAGTGGTAAGGTCCGGACTGGTGAGAGGCTGCATAAACCTGCTGACACTAATAGGAAGTGCCAACAGAGTCAAGGTAGTCTGGGTGCCGGGTCACAGCGGCATCCGGGGCAACAACAGGGCGCACGAGCTCGCCAGGATCGGTGCTTCGCGGCCCGACATGGCGGGCCTATGCCCCATAGGTATCACCCAGGAGTTCGTGCGACGGGCGACCTCAAAGTGGGTCGCGGAACGTTTTGCGGACCTCTGGAGGTGGAGTCCAGGGATGGGGCACACTAAGGCCTTGTTTTCTGGCCCCACGGAAAAGCTAGGCACCGAGCTGTCATGCCTTGACCGGACTCAACTGAGACTGGTTGTAGGGGTGATTACGGGACACGGGCATACAGGAAAACACCGAACGCGTTTGGGGCTCTCAGAGGACCCGGAATGCAGAAGGTGCCATGACGGGATGGATACACCTCTCCATCTCATATCGAGCTGCGCTGGGCTCGGGGAAGTCAGAAATGACGTCCTTGGCACCAGTGTCGCAGATGGTTTCGACCTGGCGGTCGCGGGGGCGGCAGTACTCCTGAGCTTTGCGCGGGAGGCCGGCTTGCCCTTCGGGCCGACACGGTAACGGTTTGCCCTTAAGGGGCTCGGGCACAATGGTCCTAAGGACTGAGTGCCCGGTCAACACCAAAAAAATAAAAAAAAAACGAAACAGCTTGTTTTTAAATATATTTCTTTCAAAAAATTATAAAGTTTACACTAAATATATATCTTTTATACGAAAGAATTTTGGTTATCAGTTATTTTATCGTTTGGCAAAAAAAAAAAAAATCGGAAAAAACGCCTCTTTTTACCTTTCCAACTGGACCTCACTCATTAATTGCATTTCAATAAACTTTAACTTTTATGTAATACTAGCGGTACCCGGCATCCGTTGCAACGCCGTTTTGGTGTCATAATTTATTTGACACACAATATTTTTTGTTTTTTTGCCCATATGCGGAGTATAGACTTTCCAAATATAGTCTATACTATACACATTTTTAGCGATTGTCTCCGTGCTTCGTTCATGGACATTTCAAATGCTAGTCGCACTGGAAACTGCGAATATTTGAATTTGAATAGCATATATATTGATATCATTAGGATACGTGGCAACAGCACATCTTCTCCTTTAAATTATCCATTTTTAATTGTAGTCTCATTCGGATTGTTCATCACATTTTTCCCGAAAACCATAGTACCGTTGCAAAGTCGTGGTGGATTGATGTTTCAACGATTCGATAAAAGAATGAGGTACGCTCATTTTTAATGTTACAACGTGCGGCGGTATCCTGGCAAATTAAGAGAATTCAAGAATTTAGTTATATAATTAACAACTTGTTCTTGATTAATAAAAGCAGCAATCGCAATGTACATTTCAGCTTCTCATGGTATTCTCTTTTGATCGTGAAATTTATATACTTGACATTGGTGTTTTTGCTGCTAATATAGCACGTTCCCTTAACCACATATGTTTTTTGTAGTTATGTGCAATATTTTCACAAACTTTGTTAATTAATTCGTCTGTTATTGCTGTTATTTTAAGAAAGCTTGTATGTCGTCGTGCGTACTCTAACTGTTTCCTGTCCTGCTTCTCGTTGCTCGTCCGTTTCTGAAGCACGTAATGTATTTTTCATTTGTGACTGACAAGTATATCTTCCAATCGTTTCCCGATTTAATGTCACGATTAAGGAAATTTATCTGGTAAGCGAATTAAAAAAACACATATTGATTAAAAAATCAGAATACAATTATCAGTATCTATAAAGTCATGTTCTTCAAATTATAAGACTCGAATTATAAGAGGATACCTTGTTCGCGGGACATAAATAAAAACATATTTTTCCTAAATTAACACGTACCTGTATGGATTTCAGTGGTTTTTCCGTCTACGAACATTAAATTCACAACCATTGACAAACAGTTTTTGACCAAAATTGCAGAAATAATAAAACGATATCTAAGGAATATTTGTAGAGCTTCATAAAATCGATTAGGTACACATGAGATTCATAATAAATTAATTTGTCTCGAATAATAGTAATTTTTGCGAGGTTAAGCATTCGCGGCACCGCCAAACATGCTGAATTGACTACGCTTGTCATACAAATTTTTCTTTTGACTTACTCAATACCAAATAAACCTCATTAATTTGACATTCGCTGTCAAATGAATTATGCAATCGATATGCGTAATATCGAGTCCTTAAAACAAATGCGTGTCTTTTATTTCGCATGTCATTTTGGTAGCATACTTTGAAAGCTGTCAAATAATCTCTATATATAGGTATACGTCACCTTCCCGGGAGTGCGGACGACAATTCACCAAATTTTCATCGCATTCGGACGAATGGTATAGGAGATTACTCGTGACAGACAGACAGACAAACAAACAAACAAACAAACAAACAAACATTCTTCCATTTTTACATATAAGATTCAATACGAGTATTTTTTTGTTGTATTGTAATTCTTTATTTGGTTCCCTTTCGGGTTACAAAGACTCCCGTTTCCCTCTTTACACTCTTTTCTATTTACATTGCTTATCCTACGCTTTTATTCTATCTTATCCACTACTTATTATTCTACCTTATTCTATTTACATATGTCTTATACTACGTCTTATTTCTAACCCCGCTTTTCCGTTCCTCCTCGCCTTTCTCTTGCACGCTCGCTCGCTACTCTACTCTCCATTCGCTCGCTCGCTTCCCTCGGCTCTCTGTCGCTCGCTCGCCTTTACATTTTCCTTGCCGCTTTTTTTTCTCTCTCTCCTTCTCACCTCTCTTTTTCCTATTCTCTACTTATCTATCGTCCTTCTCTCCTCTCCTTCCCTCCTCCTCCCGACTTCCGTTTCCTTTCCATTCATTCCATTCCTTCTTTCACTCCCTTCTTTCCTCTTCCCCCTCTCCGTTTTCCTGTTCCTCCTGCACGTCCTTTCCTTCTCCTCCTCCCAGTATTTCCCTTCCCTCATTTCGTTCCCTACCCTATACCTCGCTATTCTCCTATACCTTTCCTCTGCCCACCCTGTACCACCTATTGTACGTTGACTCCCTAATCCTCTCCTCTCTCTCCTCCTCTTGTTCCCTCCTGTCTTCCTTCTCTACTTTCTCATATCCTTCCACCTCCGTCTCATTTTCCTCTCTCCTCTTTCATCTCTTTTCTCTCCTTCTCCCATTTCGACAATCGCTCTTCCCCCTCCCTTTCCCTTTTTTCTATTTCCTCTAAGCATTCTCTTGCTATCTCACTTCCTTCTCCTCTTTTCAGCTTTTCTTCATATCTCCACGCCCTCCTTCCTGCCCTTGTTCTTATTTTCCACCTTTTTGCTTTTTCCCTGACCATATATCCTGGCGTCCTCCAGTCCAACCCTAACGTCCATCTTATATATCGTTCCTGCATGCTCTCTATTCCCTTCCTTTCCTCCCAACCCCAAGTTTCCACCCCGTATCCCATCACCGTCCACACCAATGAGTCAAACAGCCACATCCTAGTTTAATACATAAATATTATCCACCGTTCCCATCCCTCTTCTGAAGTCCGTCTGGCTATGTGGTATCATTTTCTTTCCCTCCACTTCCTTCTCCAATCTCTTCGCCAACACCGTCGTATATATTTTGTATATAATCGGCATTAGCGTTACCCCTCTGTAATCCTCCACTTTCCCCCCTTTTCCCTTTTTTACTATCGGCGCAATTATTCCCGTTTTCCATTCCTGCGGCCGTCCTTCCCCCCTCCACACCCTCCTGCATATCTCCCATGCCATCTCCACTGCCCCACTGCCGCGCTTCATTCGGCACCTCGTCCCACCCCATCGCCTTTTCTTCTTTCAATTTCTTTATCACTTTCCTTATCTCCTCCTTGCTTATTTCTTCCTCATCTCCTATTCTCCCTTTTGTTTCTAACCCCATCCTTACTTTTCCCTCCAACCCCCCTAACAGACCCATAAAATATTCCTTCCACTCCTCTCTCTCTATTCCTTCCGTTATCCTTTTCCTACTTTTCCTTCCTCTATTCACAATTCTCCACACACTGTCTTCCGTCTTTGCCTGCTCTATTTCCTTTATCATTCTCTCCCTTTCCTCTTGTTTTTTCTTTTCGTATACTCCCTCTTTTTCTCTCTGTATTTCTCTTTCGTTTCCCCTTTCTTCCTCCCTCTCCTCAGCTCCTTTCTCGTCTCTGTTTTTTTCTCTCTGCACTCTTCATCCCACCATCCCTCCCTCTTTTTCATCTTTTCCCTTTCTGTTCCCTTTTCTTCGCTTTCCCTTACCTCTCTCTTTATTTTCTCTATTGCCCCGTTTATTGCTTCCTGTGCCTCCTCTTCTTCCATCCTAATTCCCTGTATTCTTTCTATATATTTCTCTTTTCTTTCCTCTGACCATTTTCCCCTTCTCGGTCCCACTTCTTTCTTCTCCCCTTTTTTCTTCCTCTCTCCCTTTCCCTTTTTCACGGTTACCACTAGTGGCTGATGATCTGATTCTATCTTGTCCCCTATTTCCAAGCACTTTATCCCCTTTCTCGTATTTGCATCCCCCAGCACATAGTCTATCACCGTCTCCCCTCTCGCTGCTATATACGTATACTCTCCCTCCTCATCCCCCTTTATATTCCCATCCCACTTCCTCTAACCTACATACCATCTTTCTCCCTTCCTCGTTCACCTTTCCATCCTTTGATTTCCTTCCTCCTTCCTTCTCCTCCTCCTCTGTTCCCGCTCTCCCCCCTTTCGTTCCTGTCCTTGCATTAAAATCCCCTCCTATTATCACTTTTTCCTTCTCATTTTGTCCTTCCATAAACCCCCTTATTTTCTCTAATTTCCTTCCCATATCTCCGTTTACATACATCGCCACCACCGTCCATACCTCTTCCCCCGCTCTCACCCTTCTCCACATCATCCCTTCTTCTTCCTCCTGCTCCTCCTCTTCCTTCTCCGTCGCCATCTCTTCTCTCATCCCCATCAACATTCCTCCCATCGCCCTCCCTTTCTCGTTTCTCTTCTTCGCTCCTTGTCTCGTCCATTTATATCCCTTCGGTAGCTTGCGCTTTATCTTCTTCCAATTTTCCCCTCTATCCGCGTTTCTATTGCCACTACGACTTCCCATTCCTCTAGCTCTTTCCAGAAATCCTCATCCTTGTTTCCCAGCCCTGCGACATTCCAAAACCCTATTTTCCATTCTTGATTCAATACGAGTACTTAAAACAGTTGAAGCAAAGAAAATGCGGGTCACGATGAAAATTCGACATAGATATTGGCGATATAGGAAAATACATACCACAAGATACACTCGCATTCGATAATTGTAGAGAACATTGTACAGCGGTTAGCCGACATGGTGCTAAATAATAAAATGGAATACGTTGCGCTTACAATTAGACGAGGAGGCTTCCTCGACGTGCGCTGTCCTTGAGTGTCAGCTTAGGTATGGTAAAACCATCGTTTAACGAATTTTTAGATTTCTTTTCCTCCTATTACATGTAAAAATTATTCTAATATGCAATAATTATAGATAAGAATTAATATTCTATTATGTAGGTTAGACAATAGTTGGCTATAATTATGAGGATAATAATACAAATTGAATTATTCATTATGATAGAGAATAATTAAATATTGAAGACTCTAACAATTCTGTTTATTTCTAATAACTTTAAAAATTCTTTTTGTACTTTTTTTGATACAATGTTTCCTGTGTTGACTGAATCAAAAGTTGAAACCTTAATAATTTGTTCTGCGATATATGTAGGCAAAGTGCCTATTATTCATAACTCGATTTGTGTCTTTTATCATTTACAACGCAAGCGACGCACCGTCTACTTCGGTTTTTCTTTGCCAATATATGAACAGAAGAAAAATGTCCGTTTGGTAGAAGAAATTCTCAAGGTTTTAACTTTTGCCAAGCGTTACTGATCATACCCCCAATCACTGGTGTGAATCAACTTTAACTTTGCTTCCATCATCTCCAGAAACGTTTAATTACCTTATGTTTTTACGACTGTTAGTCTTCTTCATTCTTCTTAGCCTTTTTCGCTCGTTCCTTCATATGCTTTGTGGCTTTATGTACCTCGAATCCTTAGACACTTTGCGTGCATGCCAAATAGTTTCACATTTCCATCTCAACTTTGTCCCAAACGGTTAATTATTCGGGTAAAAGATTGAGGTAAGACACTGCCTTTATCAATTAACGCTTTTTCTTAAAAAATTCACCACTGTTTGAAAATCATACCACCGTTTTTATTATTGACCCCCGCTCACAAATTGACGTTTTAATTTTTATTATTTTCTTCCAAAATTTATTCCGCGATAAACACTGCGTATGCAGTCTGTCACATAGTTACGATACGTTCCCATTTTTCGTTGTTACCTTAACCTCTTTTTTACCTTTTCTAACTTTCCGGAAATCCCCGCCTACGACTCCCAGAAAACCTGTACCAAATGCAGTAAATCCTCTCCGAATCTGACCAGGCCTGTTGGTTGCAAATAATTTACTAATTCATTATTACCTTTAATTAACATAATTAATATTCTTTTGTACAACTGCATTAATAGCCATTGATATCATAAACGTGGACTATTATCGAACAATTCCTCTTAATATTCAAGAAATTGATATTTTGACACCACCAGAAAATAATTTAATTACAAGGATAATATAATTATTGAATTTAATCTGATTTATGTCGACAACAGCGTCGTTCGAGGCTTGAATCAAAAATTTCCAAATTCAAATGCATTTTTTCTCCCGCCACTTCTCCGTTCCTCTTTCCACGTCGTTCCGTTTTCATCGAGTCCTCGGATAAATCATGCTCGTCTATCGGCTCTGGACATGTTTGTCCTTTCTCCAATCCCATTCGACAACCGCATTCCCGGCTTTCAACTAACAAAAAATGCAAATCCATGGCGTTAGTTCCGATTATTCCCGTTTTAAGTAAATCTCTGCCTCTCCGAAACCGAGAGTAAAAATTATAACTGTCGTTGTTTGCTAATGCCTCCCGAGCTTTAATATTTTCGGCTACGCGTAGCATTGATGCCATTTTTGTATTTTCCTCACTTTTCCCTGCAAGTATTTCTTCATTCTTCAATTTGTGCAATTTCTTTAAAGCGAAGTTGAAGATCGGCGAGATTGCTGGATATCCGAATGCTTCTGTGGCATCCGTCGATCCGTCCTACCCATCAGTTCTAGCAGTTGAAAATATAACCTCGAAATTCAGTAGACACGGTGTTTTTTTTACTTCCTTAAGAAAGTCAAGGGAGAAAGTCAAAGCCAGTTCTTGATTTCTCCCGCCTTTTCCTGTACCTTTGACGATGACTTCCGGTTCACCGGCTCCGATCAATAGAATTCCATTGTTGGCGTTTTCCAGCGCATCGAAAATCTCGTTGACTTTATCTTTGGTCAGTGAAATAATCGGATCGTTAGAAAACGTGTCAAAAAATAATGTTTTATTGATATTCCGATTCCACGTCTCAGTCATTCACTTATGTTCTATTTTTACGCAGTATCAAAAACAAACCATAAGTTCATTATTTATTCAACGTCTCTTACATAGCCAATTATTTTTTTTCATGATACAAAGGGTACTTTTTTAACAAATTTTTCGGGAAATATAATAAACACGTATAATTCTCATGTACGTTGATGAAACATCGAGATCGATGTTATTATCATTTATAGGCGAAGAATTTTAACGACGGCGGTGGTAATAGGTTCTTTCTTCCGTAAGTCATTATAATTCACGTCATTCACGATTGCATGGCCAGAAATTGTCGGTGCCGGTGTATTGTAGTGGTTGGAGGGATATTGGCCATTTGTCCAATGCTATACAGTGTTGCCTGTAACATGCCTGGAATATAGATAAAGCGTATTAAGTTTTTCAAGCTACTTATCGTTCTGCATCAAGTTCTAAGTAACTTCTCCCAATTTATGGCCACGGTATCGTAAATAATCCAGTGTCATTAGAACAACAGTCCGAAAGAATGGATGAAACACTACTTTTCTTGAAATACTTACTTTGCCAACGGCGCAAAATGACCCCATGGATGGTATTAATCCGAATGGGAGCTTATGCGCGGGACGCCGAATAGGACGGCCGTTCGGTATTTTATAACCGCAAGTTAAATCCTTGCATGAATAGTCCTTTGATTTTCTTGGATTCTGAAAAGCGCCCAAATTTCAGTTTTTCGAAAAATGTAATTTCCTTTTTCGTTCGGGATAGGCATAGCATAATAATGAGTTCAAAAATCGACAAATAATCTCACCCAGCAAGCAACATCAAACCCGTAATCTATGCATTGTTGTTCTCGAGTTTTTATCCGGTCCTTCAAGAATTTGCGCCGCTGTCGAAAAAAGTACACTTGAACGTAACAGATTTTGATAGCTCAAAATATGCAAATATATTATATTGGTGAAAGGGGCGAGAGGCAGTGGTACAGTGGTAGCGTTCGCGGTTCACACGCAGTGGGTTCTGGGTTCGATTCCCACCGGCATCAATGAAATTGTTCTATATGCTTTTTCTGTGCTTTCCGTAATTCTGAACCCAACTAAGAAAAATTGTAGGTTTACCGGAATGGTGTTGTTGTTGGAAATGTGTACGAGGAGAAAGGAGATATGTAAAAAGGCGAAGGATTGTCATGCAATGGGAAGATGCACATACAACCATCGCGTCTTTTAGGATAGAAGAATATTGGTCCATGGGTATAGAAGTAGTAGTTATATTACAGTATGTTATTTCCTCAATGGACCCCAGTTCATATTCAATTTTCATTATAAATGTGTATAGTCTACCGGCGGAAAGTTTCTGGACAAAAGTTGAAAACACTGCCGGAACGGTTTTTTATGCCATTTCGCCGGTAGTTGGGCTAGGCCAATTTAACCCACGCCATTTTAAAGAGCAGGGATTTCCCTTCATTTTGACTTTTTTAAAAAAAATTTAACGATTTTTTTTACAATTGGCACTCAGATTTTAAAACGACAATTTTTGGTCGTTTTTTTGTTCTTTTGCAAGTGGACCCCCTTTGCAGCAAACATTTGTTTCACGAATTTCTTTCACCATACTCATAAAGGGGAGCGTCTAAGCATCAAGTTCATTTTTTTAGAAAATTGTCTACAATTTTGTTTTTCAAAGATATGTCGTTCTTTGAGAAAAAATAGACAATTTGAAAATTGCTCCATAGGACGAAAACAATGAGGTTTACTATAAAACCTCAAGATGGCAAAAGTTGTATTACTTCTTGTTGAGTTCTGGAGAATTTTTTCAGATTTTTCTTTCGAAATTTTTTTCCCCCTATTTCTGGTCAGCTCGATTGATCCGAATACCATGAAAATAATAGAATTAAATTTTTTACTTATATATTAAACTTTGGTCTCTTCGGAGGTTTCTTCGACGACGGAGTTTCTTTCATGGTATTCAGATCAATCGAACTGACCGAAAATAGATGGGAAAAAATTTCGGAAAAAAAATCTGAAAATATTCTCCTAAACTCAGCAAGAAGTAATACAACTTTTTGCCATCTTGAGATTTTGTTGTAAACCTCATCGTTTTCGTCCTATGGAGCAATTTTTAAATTATCTATTTTTTCTCAAAAAACGACATATCTTTGAAAAAAAAAAATCGTAGACAATTTTCTAAAAAATGAACTTGAAGCTTAGACTTCCCCCTTTATGAGTATGGTGAAAGAAATTCTTTAACAAAATTTTGACTGCAAAGGGTGTCCACTTGCAAAAGAACAAAAAACGGCCAAAAATTGTCGTGTTCAAAAGTGGGTGCCAATTGTAAAAAAAATCGTAAATTTTTTAAAAAAAAAAGCCAAAATGAAGGCAAATCCCTGCTCTTTAAAATGGCCTTGGTTACATTGGCTTAGGCCAACTAGCGGCGAAATGGCATAAAAAAACGTTCCGGCACTGTTTTCAACTTTTGTCCGGAAACTTTCCGCCGGTAGTGTATATATGTATATGTCCCTTAGAATAAAGCCGGTTACACCTTATGAAATTCACCCTGTATATATTAATGTCGCCGAAAGAAACGATGAGGGGAGAAATGAAAGAAATATGCACAAAATGAGATGTGGGAGTATAGGAAGGGAGAAGGAAAAAGGATTCCGGAATAACAGATGTAGAGTGTGTAAGAAAGAAGAAGAAACGCTCAAGCACATATGGAAATATGAGGAGGCGGGAAGACAGATGGAGTGGAAAGTGAGCTAGAGATATCAACAGTGGAAGCAACAACAAGAGAACATGGAAACAACGGGTTTGGCCAAGGCCCTGGAAGGGACGGAAATTCTTGAAGAAATGTGTGAGGTGATGAGACAGTTGGGGAAAATAGCCAATAGAAGAGAGGGAAGAGACAGAACGAGAAGAATAGTAAAGTAACAAATATAAATAGCAGTGGATAAGGATAAGGTAAATGTAAAAATGTAAAAGAATATAAAAAGTGTAAAGAAGGGAAAGAATGTAAAAGCTCACAAGAGCGCACATGTGGAAATAAATACTACTGCTACTACTACATTAACGTCGCACATTGTTTTACAAAGAAATGATCGGCAGATAAGTCATCATGCTGTCCCAAAGGGAGAACTTTCATCAAATAGTGGCGGTGAGAAATAAGTTCGTTAACGCAGAAGATACGGATTGAACTGATATAAAACCTCGATTTGCCTCTAACAGGGTAAGCGATACGTTACAGAGTCGCAATACGAGTTATAAAACAAACATTTTAATCAAAACGATATGATAAGGCAGTTTTCTTACCCCGATGCAATCATAGAACTGTTCCACCGGAAATTGCAGCATTGGCCGTTTCGCGTTGACGCACTTCTTGTTTTTGCAAATCTGAGAAAGAAATGCAATAAATCGTGATTAAATATTAGGTAACATTATTAATTAGAAGCCATGAAGTGATATACGAAATTAGATACTGACTTTGGATGGACCGCACGGTGTTCCATCAAGAACCCCCCAGCGAGGTATCAGTTTGTATAGCCCATAAGTGTAATTACTTCCGACATGTTTACGTCCGCAATTTAAAACTTCGCAGGAACGATCGTTTTCGCCAATCTACAATCCATCGAAAAGTAATAAGTTATTACAAAAAGAAGGTAACGCCAGCAATGTACTTGATAATATGCTACGAGATATAGTAGGTTGTTAAATAAAGTCGTACCTCGCAGGCAACATCATATTGACGTTCCAGACATTGCTCAAGGCGACTTGGTACCCTTATTGGTTGTACATGTAAAAATGAAGATAAATTCGATTATGCAAGAAAGCAATGAAATTCATGGAAGGATTAAATATGAATATAAAATAGAGGCAAGAAAAAATTGACGAAGAGGAAGACGACGAAATTTATTACAAGCTATTGAAAATGCAGAATTTTTTATGCCGTTTAGACCAAGTATATATCTGGAAATACATCATCTCTCGAAGCCATAAACATCTACATATTGAGGTTTCCGCATGGGCAATAACAAATATTAAGTTTTTGACGTGTAAGAATACCGTTTGAAAAGTTACTGAAAATTCTAATGTGTGATTCAAATCTTTCCTCCCCGAATTTCTAAATAGATTTATAAATTTACAACTATAGATCTCTCGCACTTATGAAAGTTTCACATTACCCATCAACAGTGAAATCTGGCGACCACGTTACAATGAACATAGCCACGGCGATGTGCATCAGAAAATTGGTTCTTTGGTTCATGTTGCAGCAATTCTGATTTGGTAGACGTACACATCCATTTCACATATGGAACAAAAGATTCGAGCGTTAGTAATATTCTTTCCTTCGAATCACCAGAATTCGGTTTAGACATAATAAATACTTTTGAACTAGGCCAACACTTGGAGTAGAGTTTTTTTCGCAATGTAGCAGACTGAAACTTTCAAGTGGATGTGATTAGCGAATACTGTGTGCCACGGCTTATATCGTGGCATATCGAAAAAACGAGCCTTAACGTGTAGCATAGACATTTGTCGCTAGGAAAAACGAAGTACTCTCGGATTCGCTGTGAAAAGTTGCTGCCACAGTTGATAAACTCCATCGTGAAGTGTACGGCTACGATGCTAGCCAAACTGACAGTGACGTCCTTTGGTATCAGCTTCCACAATATAAAAAATGTGCGTAAAAAAAATAATAAAGTCTTATCTTGCAGAGCGACGAAGCTGAGTTTTCTAGAAATGTAGGCGCTGAGGAAATATATTTTTTCGATTTTACTAGTCTTATTAACGGGGGAGGTCCAGTTGAAATTTTTTAAAAATCGATTTTTTTTCATTTTCTAAAGGTACAATATCTTACGAGTATTTTGCGACTAATTGCATTTAAATCGGACCATTATTCGCCGAAATACATAACCTTGAAGGGACTTCCGTTTCCGGTGCGTGCATGGAAAGACGTGTGTGGCGAGAGCGTGAGAGGAAAGTAGTGAAACGTGAGGCAAGTAGAGTAAAAAACGGAAGAAAGGAAGTAGGTGTGAAGAAGAGAGGGAAGGGAAGAAGGCAGTGGAAGAAAAGCAGGGGAAAATAGGAAAGAAAGGTCGAAAATAAATAGAAGAGAGAAGTGCGAAAAACAGAAAGAGATTAGGAGGCTTTAGAGGGAATAAAGACAGGCAGGCGCGGGAGAGGAAGGTAGGTAGAGGCGCGAGCGAGGTGGTGGGTAAGAGTAGCGGCGTAGCGCCAACGGTGAGAGGCGGAGGAAGCGAGTGAGTGTGGGAAGGTAGAGAGTCGGTAGGTGAGGAAGGGAGCGACGAGGAAAAGAAAGTAGGAAGTGAAAAATAAAAAGGGAAAGGAATAGAGGTGAAATAAAATAGGAAATAGGACCGGAAGAAAAAAAGGGCGAGGAAGAGGGGAAGAGAAGGTGTAGGAAAACGAGTGCGGAGAAGCTAGGGATGGAAAGAAGTGCGAACCCGGGGGATTTGATAGGAATAAACGAATTCTGGAAAAGAAAGAGGGAGCGGTTGGAAGGAAAGGAAGGGGAAGAAAAGGAGGAAGAAAGAGAGGCAGCGCAGAAGAGCAGGAGGATATATAGATCACCAGAGAGTAAAAGGGGGGAGGAGGAGAGTATAGTGGCAATGATAAGAGAAATGAGGGAGGAGATGAGGAAAGAGTTGCAGGGAGTGAAACAGGAGATAAAGGGGCAGAGAGAGGAAATAGTGAGCGAAGTGAAAGAGGAAATAGTGAGAGAAGTGAAAGAGGAAATAGTGCGAGAAGTGAAAGAGGAAATAGTGAGAGAAGTGAAAGAGGGAATGGAAATGATAAAGGAGCAAATAAAAAAAGGGGAAGAAAGTTGAAGAAGGGGAAAAGAAGGACTGGAGGAGAGATTGGGGCAATTAGAGAGGAGGGCGGAGGAAACGGAGCAAGGGAGGGAAGGAATGGAAGAAATAGAAAGGAGAATAAGAAGGATAGAAATAGAGAGGGAAAAAGAAGGAAAGGGGGGGATGGAAGGAGGACAGTAGAAGAAAGGAATAGGGAACTAGAAGAGAGGGTAAAGGAAATGGAGAGGAGAGAGGAGAAGAGAGAGAGAGAAGAAAGAAGAAGGACCATAGTAATAAAAAGGGTGGAAGTAGGGGGGACGGTGGAGAAAACAGCGAAGGTGTTACTGGAAAGAATAGGAGTACAGGCGAAAATAGCAAAAGCAAAAGAGATAGGAAAAGGAAGAGGAGGAAGGAGAGAGACGGTGATAGAGGTGCGAATAGAGGACGTGGAGGGGAACAGAGAAGTGATGAGGAAAAAAAGGAATCTAAGAGGAAGGAGGGAGATAATAGAGGAAGATATGACATGGCAGGAGAGAAGGATGCAATGGAGGATAAAAGAAATAGGAGAAAGGGAACGAAGGAAGGGGAAAATAGTAAAGATGAGACACGGGAAATTGTGGGTGAATGGGGAGTGGTGGTTCTGGATGAGGAGAGGGAAGGTATGAAGGATGGTAGAGGAAGAGAGAGGGGGGAGAAAGAAGACAGGATGGCAGAAGGTGGGAGAACGAGTGAGGGGGGGGGGGGGCAGAAGGAAGGGGCATACCAAAATATCTAAGTGCATGCTGGGCAGAGGACAGGTATAGGTGAATAGCGAGGTATAGGTTAGTGAACGAAATGAGGGAAGGGAAATATTGGGAGGAGGAGGAGGAAAGGACATGCATACATTGGATAGGTGCAAGGGGGAAAGAGAAGAGAGTAAGGGGTTAGGAGAGAGGATAAGAGCCATATTGAGTGAGGAAGGGGGCGGAGAGGAGTGGATGAAGGAAATGGACGGAGCAAGAGAACACAAGAAAAAGTAGGAACAGGGAAACGGGGTGGGGGAAGAGGAAAGAAGGGAGTGAAAGAAGGAATGGAATGAATGGAGAGGAAACGGAAGTCGCGAGAAGGAGGGAAGGAGAGGAGAGAAGGACGATAGATAAGTAGAGAATAGGAAAAGGAGAGGTGAGAAGGAGAGAAAGAAAAAAAGGCGGCGAGGAAAATGTAAAGGCAAGCGAGCGAATGGCGAGTAGAGTAGCGTGCGAGAGAAAGGCGAGGAGGAAAGGAAAAACGGGGTTAGAAATAAAACATAGTATAAGACATATGTAAATAGAATAAGGTAAAATAATAAGTAGTGGATAAGGTAGAATAAGAGCGTAGGATAAGCAATGTAAATAGAAAAGAGTGTAAAGAGAGAAACGGGAGCCTTTGTAACCCGAAAGGGAATCAAATAAAGAATTACCATGTATCTGATTTATAAAAATCAAAACACAAATTGACGTTTTAATTTTCATTATTTCCTTTCAAAATTTATTCGGCGATGAATACTGCGTATACAGTCTGTCACATAGTTACGATACGTTCCCATTTTTGGTTGTTACCTAACATCGTTTTTACCTTCTCTAACTTTCCGGGAAATGCCCGCCTACGACTCCCAGAAAACCTGTGCCAAATACAGTAAATCCTCTCCGAATCTCACCAGGCCTGTTGGTTACAAATAATTTACTAATTAATTATTACCTTTAATTAACATAATTAATATTCTTTTGTACAACTGCATTAATAGCCATCGATATCATAAAAATGGGCTATTATCGAACAATTCCTCTTAATATTCAAGAAATTGATATTTTGACACTACCAGAAATTAATTTAATTATAAGGATAATATAATTATTCAATTTAATCTGATTTATGTTGACAACAGCGTCGTTCCAGGCTTGAATCAAAAATTTCCAAATTCAAACGCAATTTTTTCTCCCGCCACTTCTTCATTTCTCTTTCCACGTCGTTCCGTCTCCATCGAGTCCTCGTATAAATCATGCTCGTCTATTGGCTCTGGACATTTCTTTCCTTTCTCCAATCCCATTCGATAACCGCATTCCCCCCTTTTGACTAGCAAGAAATGCAAGTACATGATGTTAGTTCCGGTTATTCCCGTTTAAAGTAAATCTCTGCATCTCCGAAACCGAGAGTAAAAACTATGGAGCCTGTATGAGGAGACCGAACTCTATAATGCAATGGTGGTCCCACTTTTCGGCCATGTAGTAATTCGGATAGCCGCCGATGGCGGCACTGCCGGCGACCATCAGCCAGATCAACACACACAAAAATTGTGTACATGAGCTCTGGTCCACGGAAACATGACCAACACATGCTAAAAAAAAGCATAAATCTACCAACAGCGCTTCCAGTGGTCAGAAGTGAAGCCAGTTGAGAACCGAAAAACGTGACCATCTTTTTTGGCGACAACGTATTATCATGGAGTCTAGAGGTAAGGAGATCGAACGGCATAGGAGAATCATGATAAATTTGGACCCTGATATCGACGAAAAATATATATGTTGGTTGTAGTTCGAAATTCAGCCACGAGCGCGCTTGTGTTGTCAGTATAGGACATGAAGTATGGCATTGGTGATGCCATGAAGTGAGGAGTATTCGTTATCGAGGCCCGGTCATTGCTGAAATAAGAATAATACTTATGTCTTTTAGTGTTTACTCGTCGTAACATATTAGTTAATTACTACGAAATCGAACTTACTTACTTGTTATTTCGAACGTCCTAATTATTTGTCACTTTTTTGAGCACATATTAAAGGTTAACGAGTTACGAGGCGCTGTCACAATGGTGTATATCGCATAACGGATAACGAGGATTAGTAACCCCCTCGACATGCGATAACGATCATTGTGGCAGTACCTCGTAAATTATTAATCTTAAATATGTGCCAAAAAAGTGACAAATAATTAGAATGGTTGAAATAACAAATAAGTAAGTAAGTTCGATTTTGTAGTAATTAACAATTATCCTATATAAATTAATTTTAGGAAATCTTGTTAAATAATTTTTTTCACACGCAGTGAAATTCGTTATAGTTAAGATAGCGTTCCGAATCGTTATTTTCATAACGAGTTACAGAATCGCGCCACTGGGACGTAACAATATAACTGTATTATCTGCAATACGCTCCTCTCTCTCTTTTCTCAATCCTTCTCTGTCATCCTATACTAACGACAGCAGCGCCACCATAACCTATAATGTTTTTCATCGGTTTGAGGGTCCACATCTAAAGTACAGCGTGTTACCTCCTTTACTCTAGGCTCCATGCGTATTATGTTGGGTATCCTTCAAAAGCTATAACTGTCGTTGTTTGCTAATGCCTCCCGAGGTTCAATCTATTCGGCTACTCGTAACATTCATGAAATTTTTGTATTACCTCCACTTTTTCCTGCGAGTATTTCTTCATTTTGCAATTTGTGCAAGTTCTTTAAAGCGAAGTTGAAATTCGACGAGATTGCTGGATATCCGAATGCTCCTGTGGCATCCGTCGGTCCGTCCTGCCCATCAGTTCCTGCACTTAAAAATATAACCTCAAAATTCATTAGAGACGGTGTTTTTTCTACTTCCTTAAGAAAGTCAAGAGAGAAAGTCAAAGCCAGTTCTTGATTTCTCCCGCCTTTTCCTGTACCTTTGACTATGACTTCCGGTTCACCGGCTCCGATCAATAGAATCCCATTGTTGGCGTTTTCTAACCCATCGAAAATCTCGTTAACTTTATCCTCAGTCAGTGAAATAATCGGATCGTTAGAAATCGTGTCAAAAAATAATGTTTTATCGATATTTCGATTCCACGTCTCAGTCATTCACTTATGTTCTATTTTCACGCAATATCGAACAGACCATAAGTTCATTATTTATTCAACGTCTCTTACATAGCCAATTATTTTTTTTCATGATACAAAGTGTAGTTTTTTAACAAATTTTTCGGAACGTATAATAAACACGTATAATTGTCATGGACGAACAGACCATAAGTTCATTATTTATTCAACGTCTCTTACATAGCTAATTATTTTTTTTCATGATACAAAGTGTAGTTTTTTAACAAATTTTTCGGAACGCATAATAAACACGTATAATTGTCATGTACGTTGATCAAACATCGAGATCGTTGTTATTATCATTTATAGACGAAGAATTTTAACGACGTCGGTGGTAATAGGTTCTTTCTTCCGTAAGCCATTGTAATTCACGTCATTCAAGATTGCATGGCCAGAAATGTTCGGTACCGGTGTATTGTGGTAGTTGGGACGTTGGCCATTCGTCCAATGCTATACATTTTCGCATGTAACATGCCTGGAATATAGATAAAAGGTATTAAGTTTTTCGAGCTACTTATGATTCTACATCAAGTTCTAAGCAACTTCTCCCAATTTATGGCCACGGTATCGTAAATAATATAGTGCCATTAGAAAGTGCCAGTGTGAAAGATTGGATGAAACACTAATTTTCTTGAAATACGTACTTTGCCAATGGCGCAAAATGATCCCATGGATGCCATTAATCTCAATGGGAGCTTCTTCATGAGACGCCGAAGAGGACGGCCGTTCGGTATTTTATAACCGCAAATTAAATCCTGGCATCCATACTCCTTTAATTTTCTTGGATTCTGAAAAGCGCCCAAATTTCAGTTTTTCGAAAAATGTAATTTCTTTTTTCGGTCGGGATAGGCATAGCGTAATAATCAGTTCAAAAATCGACAAATAGTCTCACCCAGCAAGCAACATCAAACCCGAAGTCTATGCATTGTTGTTCTCGCGTTCTTATCGGCTCCGTCAAGGATTGGCGACGCTGTCGCAAAAAAGTACACTTGATCGTAACAGATTTTGACAGCTCGAAATATGCAAATAAATTATATTGGTCGAAGGAGAGAGAGGCAGTGGCACAGTGGTAGCGTTCGCGGTTCACACGCAGTAGATTCTGGGTTCGATTCCCACCGGCATCGATGCAATTGTTTTGTGTGCTTTTTTCTGTGCTTTCCGTGGTTCTGAACGCAACTAAGAAAAATTGTAGGTTCACCGGAATGATTGGTGTTGGAAATTTGTATGAGGAGAAACGCGATATGTAAAAAGGTGAAGGATTGCCATTTAATGGGAAGATACACATACAACCACCCCGTCTTCTAGTATAGAAGAATATTGGTCCAAGGATGTAGAAGTAGTAGTTATGTTACAGTATGGTATTTCCTCAATGGACCCCAGTTCATATTCGATTTTCATTATACAGGGTGAATTTCATAAGGAGGAGCAGGCTTTATTCTAGGGTAGATGGGATCATTACAAACAAAATTTGCAAATATACATTGGGGATATTTTTAATAGTTTACGAGATATAAGTTTTTAAAGTTGGTCCAATCAGAGCACGCCGAGAAGCGTTGGAGCCGCCCACTCCCGCCCTAGCCGTAGAAATAGCACAGTATAGAACCTTACATCTGAGGTTGCAAAATTCAGAGCAGTCAGTTTTATTTATTATATTATTACGCAGTCATTTTTATTTATCGGGCACTGGCTGCTGGGATGGGGAGTGGGCGGCTCCAACGCTTCTCGGCGCGTTCTGATTGTACCAACTTTAAACACTTACATTTCGTAAACTATTAAAAATATCCTTAATGTATATTTGCAAATTTTGTTTGTAATGATCCCATCTACCTTCAAATGAAGCCTGTTACACCTTATGGAATTCACACTCTATATATATTAGACTGTGTCATTTTTGGGCAACTTTTTATTCTCACCCTGCAAACAGGCTTTATACTTATAAAAAGGTAAAAAAAGAAGCCTGTATATGTTTTAGCTCAAAATATTAATATTTAGAGGTCGCTTAAACACATCTCTATTTCCCATATAAATAAGACAGGGAAAAAATGTCTGTCGGAATTTTATAACACGGTCATGGCATATTCCACATATAAGCTGCCGGCAGATTCTTATGCAGAATTGAATGCTCTACAAAAAAGCCCTCGTATACTTTTTTGATAAACTTAGCCATTCAAGAGATATTCGAGTACAAAGTTTAAAGTGTATGAAAATTCATCGTGTTTTGTTAATATTACAGCAAATCTATCGACTATTGAAAAACATCAAATGACTTTTGTGTAGATTATTAAATTTACTATCCAAATTCTTTAATTTATAGTTAATAAATATTGATAGATGGTTTTTTAAGACTTTAGACACTTATTTTTTGCCAGAAAACCTGTCCTCTGTAATAAATTATGAAATATTTATAATCTTTAATGAATAAATTTGTTTTAAAAAATTTGAGGAAATATCATTTTTCTCTGTTATAGGGAACAAAGAATGATATTTTAGTCATGAGTATTTTGTCCAATTTTTATAGATATATTGCGACAAGTACTAGCTCATCAGAACCAGTTTTCTGGCAAAAAATGAGATGTGCGAGTATAGGAAGGGAGAAGGAAAAAGCATTTCGGAATAACAGATGTAGAGTGTGTAAGAAAGAAGAAGAAACGTTGAAGCACATATGGAAATATGATGAGGCGGGAGGACAGATGGAGGGGAAAGTGAGGAAGAGATATCAACATTGGAAGGAACAACAAGAGCGCATGGAAATAACGGATTAGGCCAAGGCCCTGGAAGGGACGGAAATAATTGAACAAATGTGTGAGGTGAAGAAGCAGTTGGGGAAAATAGCCAATCCGAAGAGAGGAAGAGATGTAACGAGAACAATAGTAAAGTAACAAACATAAATAGCAGTGGATAAGGATAAGGTAAATGTAAAAATGTAAAAGAATATAAAAAGTGTAAAGAAGGGAAAGAATGTAAAAGCTCCCAAGAGCGCACATGTGGAAATAAATACTACTGCTACTACTACATTAATGTCGCGAGTTGTTTTATGAAGAAATGATCGGCAGTTAAGTCATCATGCTGTCCCAAAGGGAGAACTTTCATCAAATAGTGGCAGTGAGAAATAAGTTCGTTAACGCAGAAGATACGGATTGGACTGATATAAAACCTTGATTTGCCTCTAACGGGGTAATCGACACGTTACAGAGTCGCAATACGAGTTATAAAACAAACATTATAATCAAAACGATATGATAAGACAGTTTTCTTACCACGATGCAACGATGGAATTGTTCCACCGGACATTGCAGCATTGCCCCTTTGTCATCGACACACTTCCTGCGTTTGCAAATCTGAGAAAGAAATGCAACAAATTATGATTAAATTTTAGGTAACATTATTAAGTATGAGCCATGAAGTGATATACGAAATTAGATACTGACTTTCGATGGACCGCACGATGTTCCATCAAGAACCCCCCAGCGAGGTACCAGTTTGTAAAGCCCATATTCAGTGAAATTACTTCCGACACGTTTACGTCCGCAATTTAAAACTTCGCAGGAACGATCGTTTTCACCAATCTACGATCCATCGAAAAGTAATAAATTATTACAAAAAGAAGGTAACGCCAGCAATGTACTTGATAATATGCTACGAGATATAGTAGGTTGTTAAATAAAGTCGTACCTCGCAGGCAACATCATATTGACGTTCCAGACATTGCTCAAGGCGACTTGGTACCCTTATTGGTTGTACATGTGAAAATGAAGATAAATTCGATTATGCAAGAAAGTAATGAAACTCATGGAAGAATTAATTATGAATATAAAATAGAGCCAAGAAAGAATTGACGAAGAGGAAGGCGACGAAATTTGTTACAAGCTATTGAAAATGCAATCTTTTTGTATGGCGTTTAGACCATGTATATATCTGGAAATACATCATTTCTCGAAGCCATAGAGGTCTACATATTGAGGTTTCCGCATGGGCAATAACAAATATTAAGATTTTGATGTGTAAGAATACCGTTTGAAAAGTTACTGAAAATTCTAATGTGTGATTCAAATCTTTCCTCCCCGAATTTCTAAATAGATTTATAAATTTACAACTATAGATCTCTCGCACTTATGAAAGTTTCACATTACCCATCAACAGTGAAATCTGGCGACCACGTTACAATGAACATAGCCACGGCGATGTGCATCAGAAAATTGGTACTTTGGTTCATGTTGCAGCAATTCTGATTTGGTAGACGTACACATTCATTTCACATATGGAACACAAGATTCGAGCGTTAGTAATATTCTTTCCTTCGAATCACCAGAATTCGGATTAGATATAATAAATACTTTTGAACTAGGCCAACACTTGGAGTAGAGTTTTCTTCGCAACGTAGCAGACTGAAAATTTCAAGTGGATGTGATTAGCGAATACTGTGTGCCACGGCTTATATCGTGGCATATCGCAAAAACGAGCCTTAACGTGTAGCATAGACATTTGTCGCTAGGAAAAACGAAGTACTCTCGGATTCGCTGTGAAAAGTTGCTGCCACAGTTGAGAAACTCCATCGTGAGGTGTACGGCTACGATGCCAGCCAAACTGACATTAACGTCCTTTGGTATCAGCTTTTACAATATTAAAAATGTGCGTAAACAAAATAATAAAGTCTTATCTTGCAGAGCGAGGAAACTGAGTTTTCTAGAAATGTAGGCGGTGAGGAAATATATTTTTTCGATTTTACTAGCCTTATTAACGGGGCAGGTCCAGTTGAAATTTAAAAAAAATCGATTTTTTTCATTTTCTAAAAGTACAATATCTTACGAGTATTTTGCGAGTAATTGCATTTAAATCGGACCATTATTCGCCGAAATACATAACCTTGAAGGAAGCCGTGTTAGAGCCATACAAAGTAAGTATAGGTACCGGCAGCTGTGCGCACAACTCCAAAGGGTCCCTGAAGGTCTTTATTGTATTTCATACCTGTATAAACACATATATAGCGTAACGTACCCAGTAATCAGCCTTGAACGCAATATTCAGATTTGAAAAACTGTCATATGAAACAAAAATGTATGGCAACAAATAAATAACGTCAAATGATACAGTATTTATTAAACTTTAGCAATTAAACGGTTATAAATTTAAAAAACAACGTGAACCCTAAGAAAAGAAGAGTTATTAACCCCTTCCCGTGCTTTAACGAGTCTGGCTCGTGATGAAAATTTTGGCCCAAACATGAATATGACGAGCCAGGGTCGTTAATATAAATATTGTAATGTAGCGGTCGTAAACGAATGTCAGTTCTTATTAGTACGCCACAAGAGTTAGTCACGAGTCTCATAATTGCTGTTACAACGTAGTTAGATTGAAATTGAATAAACCCTTACAAATCGTATTGTGACCTTTCTCGAGCATCAGTTTGACCTGCTTAAGAAGCGTTAACGCCTAACACTTGGGCCCAAGTTTCGTCGAGCTAAATGGCACGGGAAGGGGTTAAACAAAGAACATTTACTCCAGTAGTCAGCCGCCCAGAGCCAGTAATCGGCCTCGCAGGACCCAGTAGTCAGCCTACTACATTACTATTGCACTTTTGGCATTTAAATGGTACATTTTTTATGTTTTCATAAACTTTGCCATCAAATTCGGTGCATTTTAAGTGTGTCTACTCCAAGTGTTGGCCTAGTTCAAAAGTATTTATTATATCTAATCCGAATTCTGGTGATTCGAAGGAAAGAATATTACTAACGCTCGAATCTTTTGTTCCATATGTGAAATGGATGTGTACGTCTACCAAATCAGAATTGCTGCAACATGTCGGGCAAGTATCACAGCCGATATTTTTTAAGTCGTTTTCCTCTGCGTCTGTTGTCATTTCTTCTTCACCTTCTCCACATCTTATTCTAATACTAGTTGACTTAGCAACTTTTTTATTTGCAAGCCGTTTTTTCTTATTAATTTTTAGATATCCTTTCTAATTTTCGTTTCCACGTGTCTTCTTCTTTTTTTTTCTTTAGCCTCTACTCTTTGCAGTTTTCGTAATAAAATATTGGCTTTCTTACTTTCCTTTTCTTTCTCTTTTTCATGTTCAATTTTTCTCCATTCGTCTGACGATATATGTAGCTCCAATTTTATCCATTCTTCTTATTTTACCCTTTTTGATTGGAGAAGGTATTTTCATATACTTTGTTAAAGCCGGTGAGATTGTTTTTGATGTTGTAGAGATTGTTGAGGGAACATTCTCATTATTAATTATACAAGTGCCAGCTTTATATTCATTGACGATCGCAGAAGTATTCTCTTCACACTCTTCGAAAATGATCGGAATTTCCTCGAGAAATTCTTCGGAGAATACGGTCTCGTTATATTTCATCACATCCGTACCTCTGTGTTCTTTTTCTGTGCACTCGTTCTCTCCAATTTGATTGCCGAACGTCGTATCAGATTCTTACTTTCCTCCATCTTCCGGTATTCAATTATAGAAATATATTCGGTGTTATTGGCGGTAGTAAATTGTGCCAATGTCAATATTTGAGTACAACCTGAGTGTCCTTCAGAAAAATTCTCCTTCAACGCGAATTCATTGTCAAACGATAAATTCATATTTAAATTATATAAAATCGTTTCCGACAATTTGTTGGAATTAATACTATTATCAGGAAGATAACTGGAATTAGAATTTTCGTTTGATGTTCCAGTGGAATTATGACTTCCTCCGCCTATTTTTGTTTTCGCCGCTTCGATTACATTAACGACAGTTTCAATATCAACCCCAGCAGCAATCAGATCGTCACGTCAAATTACGTTTTATGAGAAAATTTTGAATTTTAAACAGCAGATAGTTCAATAGTTAAATTATGCCTCTGCCAAATTTCAAGTCAGTTCGGAGTTTATTAATGGAGATAAAAAATCACAAGGTTATACACTTTTAAGCATCGGTCTAGGGCCTATAATGGGCAGAGCTATGCGCGATCTCAATAAACTCACGATAAATTTGTTCGGGCCTATAAACTTTTGTTAAAAAATTGACTCAGTATTCTCCGGAATATTACGCATCAATCAGCGCTAAAATCATGCGGTTTTGGAGATTTTTTATAGAGATTTTTGGGTTTGAAAACGAAAAATCGGGTCAACATACACTTCGAGCGAGTGAGTGTCTGACCGACATGGCAACGCTGTACCGATGAAAGAAGGGGCGCAAGGCAGAGGACCCTTTATTTTTCCACATAAATCTTTTTGTATTGTGTATTTTTTTACATGCATCATTTTTTTCTTTCATTTTACTCTCACTGTTTTCTCGACTTTCGTTATCCATGATGCAATGTCATAAGTAACTTTTTGAGTGTTTTGTCGGTCGCTGACGTCAGCTGGTAACATGTACGATACTGGGCACGGGCACCAAAGGGGCTCAACGTTGCCACGATTATGCGTGATTTAAAAAAATTGTCATATTGTAATTTGTAAACATCTAAAAATAAATAAATCTAAAAAATCTTACTAACTTCGGTAAAAACTCAGTCTTATCTAAATTGGGATCATAATTATCAAGTAAACAAAAAAAATAATTCATGGATTGCTTACAGGGCGCTAAAAAACAATGTTACCGTGCCCAATGTATAAACATAGAGAAATCTCCCCCACTCTTATCTATCCCCACCCTGCTTCTAAACAACCTTAAGTTTTTCATCGGAGCGTTGACGTTCTTTTTGTGTTTTAATTTCTCAATATTATTTCGGACGCATTTGGTGTAATCAACACCGTTTTGATCAAATGGTAACAATCCACATTTTCGAAATCCATTCTTAATCGTATCCGGCACATTTTCTTTTTGCAAAACTTTGTTCGATAACGAGCAAAATTTTGCTTTTGTCAGCGTGCTATTCATGTTTTGGGGTTCCATAGCCCAATCGTGTAGGGTAGATTTCCATTCGGATTTCAAAGATTTGAACGCGCTCACCGTCGGCAGGCTGCAACATACGAGTCGCATTTGGTGGAAGCGAATAAAGAATTATATTTTTATCAGCGCAGTATTGGCTCAAGCGCATCGTCGTATGACTTTTGTGGCCATCGATAAAAACAAGAATTGATTTTGTTATTTGACGGTCTTGTACCCATTTGCCCAATCTTTTGTCATATAATCGTAAAATATATCGGCTTTCATCCAGCCCATTTCTGATTTCCCCAAAAACCAACCACTCGGCATACTGTTTACGACAGCTTTTGGTGGGCGTACGTACGGGAAAACTACACAGGGCGGTAAAGTCATCCCAGAAGCCGCAATGAAAAGAAGAACTGTGCCCGTCTCTCTATCATTCCCTTGTGCGATTGTATACACGTTTTTGTACCCTCGAGGTGCAATGACTTTACCTGTCTTGGCACAAAGTACGAAAACTGTTTCATCACCATTGAAAATACGTTCTGGTTGTTGAAGTGTATCGGCACCACCTTTTGACTGCAAATATTGTAACAACGTGTCAAACCATTTTCGTGTACTCTCTTCTGTTACTACTGCTCGACCCTTCGGTATATTGTCTGCCGTTCTGTGGCTCAAAATAGGATTTCTCTTCATAAATGCGGCGTACCACTTCTTTCTTGGACGATTATTTACAAACGGATTAGATATTTTATCTGCTGTAACTATCTTCTGTGTTGTATTAAGTAGATCATCTCGCCTCAAAGGAAAGCCACACGTGGCAAGGTCTATGCACCGGTTGGTAATTAATGTCTCCTCTTCTTTGGTTAAGACCGAATTAGGTCCCATTTTTCACTACTTTTCTGATACCCTTGAATCGATCCGATATTGGACGGTTCCTCGTGGTACCCCATACACTCGACTAGCTTCTCTAATTTTCATTCCTTTTCTTATTGCGCTCATTGCTTGTGTAAGCTGTTCTTCTTCATATTGTAGAATAGGCCTCCGAGACATTTTTACTGGATATTATGAAAAAATAATGCTGATGAAAAGGACGCCAATAATTGCATTAGGAATATACCCCATACGGCCGACTACTGGGTTTTCAACTCTATACAAGAAATTTGCTAGTAAATTGTTCATCCAATGGACCGCCGGGGGTCTGACCATTGGGTTGGGCCATCATAAAAAGTATATTTTCCGAGATTTAACACGGTTTTTCAGGAAGAAAATTTCAAAAAACGATAATGAATATCTTTCTTGCCAGAATAAATACTTGAAATATCTAAATGCAGCCGAAGTTATACAATACATACCTGGGTAGAAACGACTTCCCACTAAATAAAAAATAGCACTTGAACAATTTTCGTTTGGCTCGGTCGCAGTCTGGTGAAAGTCTATTTCTTTCTCGACTTCTTGAGCTCCGAGTTTATTGAAACATCTTATATCAACTAACCAGAAAGCAAAGATTCCAGGCAACGCATTTCTGTTAGTGGAAACCTACTTGCACTTGCACTGGGTACTTTACCCTATATATTGTGACGAATTTCCGGAAACCTTCCGCCATCGTCACCTTCGGTCGTCTCTCTCTCGCTGCCGCATCCGCAATTTTGCCGGCAGGGCGCCAGTCGATTTTTATTTCGCCGGTATCGACAACCAGCACAACCTGGGGGTCGGGAGGGAACGACCCGGCCCCTCCATGCTCACGACTTACCTGCGTGGATCGGGTCACTTTTATTTCGCCGGAGGTGACAATCCGGTCCACCTGGATGCGCCAGCGAGATCGACAAACCGGAAACGCTCGGCCGCTCAGGTTGTCGATTATGGTAGAGAGGGTCGGGGTAAGTCACTCCGAGATGGCGCTAAAACCTCGTTAATTTTTCGCGAGAGACTGAGTCTCGATCGGAAAAACGAGAACATGAACTCTACGAATTCACACACGAAAACTTCTGAGCACGAAATCGTCATCAAAACAAATCACAATAACCATCACGGGAGCTTAATTTTTAACCATCGGAATCGATAGATTAATTTTTATATTGCGAGAACTAATTTATTTTACGAGAACGATCGAGAAACACGAAGGTATTTCCTCTATAGGGAGCCGGGTTTACACGGAACTCCCTATAGCGCGTACGCGAACTTACACCTCTCACCTCGGCGAGAGACGAACAACGACTCTAGAGCGAGTGCCTAGAGGGAGAGAGCGCGACTTACACATGACGCGTAAGCGAGAGGGAGACACGACTAGAGCGCGTACGTAGAGAGAGAACTCAGCATACGCACGGCGCGTATGCGAGACAGAGACACCTCGCTCTCTCTACGATGCTTCGCGAGACACCGCTGGTCTCGAGCGCGACACGGTAACAACTGATTTTCAGCCAATCATATTTCGATCAGCCGAAATACGAAATCTATCACCGAGAGCTACTGCCCTCTCGCTCGACACAATACTTACCTTAACGAAATCGCAATTATCGACGTTACTCGAGATCTTGCGAGTACGCCGAAAATCGTATCCCCATGGTCATCGCGCATAGGGGAGCACTTACGTCGGCGGCACGAGAGGTTCCCGCTCTCGCCCGCAATCCTAAAACCTCCGCTACCCATTATGCACGATGCACCTAACAGCGGGGCGCCGGTATTGCAGCCGGACCTGCATCAATTTCTCGCGCGTACTCGCCGGCCGTTCCTTCCTGACGGGTAACTCGTTACGTCGAGCACTCTTCTCCTTGTCAGGATCGAACGCCGTGCCGTTTATCCCCACTATCCCCTGGACAACACTGTCAACTCACCAAATCTATCTATAACGGCAGTCAAGAAAAATCCCAGAATCGGTAGCGCATGACGATCGTTGGGTGGTGCGGCGAGGGCAAACCAGATAACGGCCTTGGGACTGTGACTTTTCCCTACATCGGGAAAACCACGTCACAATATATACCCTATATACACTACCGGCGCAAATTTTCCGGACAAAAGTTGAAAACAGTGCCGGAACTTTTTGTTATGCCATTCCGCCAGTAGTTGGCCTAGGCCAATTTAACCAACGCCATTTTGGCTTTTTAAAAAATGAAATTTACCATTTTTTTTTACAATTGGCATCCAGTTTTGAAAACAACAATTTTTGGTCGTTTTTTTGTTCTTTTGCAAGTGGACCCTCTTCTCAGTAAATTTTTTTTTAACGAATTTCTTTTACCATATTCATAACCGGGGAAGTCTAAGCTTCAAGTTCATTTTTTAGAAAATTGTCTACGATTTTTTTTCAAAGATATGTCGTTTTTTGGGAAAAAATAGACAATTGGACTAACCTAGGACGAAAACGATGAGGTTTACAACAAAACCTCAAGATGGCAAAAAGTTGTATTACTTCTTGCTGAGTTAGGGAGAATTTTTTTAGATTTTTTTTTCGAAATTTTTTTTCCCCCTATTTCCGGTCAGTTCGATTCATCCGAATACCATGAAAATAATAGAATTAAATTTTTTACTTACATCGAAGAAAGTCCGTGGTCCAAGAAACATCCAAAGAGACCAAAGTTTAATATGTAGTGTAAATGTAATTTTCGTCAAAACAACAGTTTTGACTTTCAACGTCCGCCATTTTGTGAAAAATGAAAAACTTTCAAGACCCTTCGTTCAACCGGAGCATTATATCATTAAATAAAGATCGTTTTGTTAGTTTCAGATAACCCGTTGCAGCGCTGAGTGATTACCGCAAAATCTGTTTTTTTGCAGCGTTTTCGGCCGTTGATATATAACGGCTTATTTTTAAATATATTTCATTCAAAAAATTATAATGTTTACACTAAATATATACCTTTTATACGAAAGAACTTTTGTTATCAATTATTTTATCGTTTGGCCAATAAAAAGATCGGAAAAAGGCCTTTTTTACCTTTCCAACTAGACCTCACTCCTTAGTTGCATTTCAATAAACTTCAACTTTTATGTAATATTCGATACGAATACTTAAAACAATTGAAGGAAAGAAAATGTGGGTCACGGTGAAAAATCGACGTAGAAGATATTGGCGATACAGGAAAATACATAACACAAGATACACTCGCATTCGATAATGGTAGAGAACGTTGTACAGCGGTTAGCCGACATAGTGCTAAATAAGAAAACGGAATACGTTGCGCTTCCACGAGGCTTGCCAGTTTCCTCGACGTGCGCTGTCCTTGAGTGTTAGCTTAGGTATGATAAAATCATCGTTTAACGAATTTTTAGATCTCTTTTCCTCCTATTATATGTAAAAATTATTCTAATGTGCAATAATTATAGATAAGAATTAATATTCTATTATGGAGGATATATAATTTTGGTAGAATGTATGTGGGTTAGACAATAGTTGGCTATAATTATGAGGATAATAATACAAAGTGAATAATTCATTATGATAGAGAATAATGTTAAATATTTAAGACTAACAATTCTGTTTATTTCTAATAACTTTTAAAATTTTGTTTGTACTTTTTTTAATACGATGTGTTAGAATTAATAAGCATATTCAAGGCGCTCATTCATTGGAGGATTAGTACATTGGTAAACCTGCATTCTTCGTGACTACGTTTAGAGTACTGATTAGTTTACCCGCGTACGACATGTGTAGCTTTCGATTTGTTTCATTCATCTCTTTTGTATTTTGTTTATGTCAAACATCCATTCTAACACGATGTTTCCCGTGATGACTGAATCAAAAGTTGAAACCTTAATAATTTGTTCTGCGATATACGTGGGCAAAACGCCAACTATTCATAACTCGATTTGTGTCTTTTATCGTTTACAACGCAAGCGACGCACCGTCTACTTCGGTTTTTCTTTGCCAATATATGAACTGAAGAAAAATGTCCCTTTGGTAGAACAAATTCTCTAGGTTTTAACTTTTGCCAAGCGTTACTGATCTTACCCCCAATCATTGGTATGAATCAACTGTTATCTTGCTTCCATCATCTCCAGAAACGTTTAATTACCTTTTGTTTTAACGACTGTTAGTCTTTCTCATTCTGCTTAGCCTTTTTCTCTCGTTCATTCGTATGCTTTGTTGCTTTATGTACCTCGTATCCTTAGACGCTTTGCGTGCATGAGAAATAGTTGCACATTTCCATCTCAACTTTGTCCCAAACGGTTAATTGTTCGGGTAAAAGTTTGAGGTAACACACTGCCTTGGTCATTTACTCTTTTACTTAAAAAAATTCACCAATGTTTGAAAATCGCACGACCGTTTTTATTATTGACCGCTGGTTCTCTAGGACTCATATTATCGACTGAGTTTGTTGTTCGCAAGCCCCAGGCAATAATCTAAAATGTTGTCACAAAATTATGCACGGATCATTAATAAAGTACTGATAAATATGCAAATAAATAAATTGATACTGTTCATAACTGAATACTACAAAATTAATTATGTAAAAATCTGTTAATGAGCCTATTAATGAGGCTCACGGAAATGATTCGATCATTCAAGCTGCTGTATGTATCCCACCAATACAGATATTGCGCTAGAGTGTTACACACACACAACTAAAAGAACTTGCATTGCAATTTTAAGGTTAGAACTCGGTACCATGATGTCAATGATTGGGTTTCGTGAGCTGAGGTGATGCAAAATATTGGTCCATAAATCCAAGTGAATAAGTGAACCTTAAGGAAGAAATATATACCAGTTTCACGAATGACCAACATACTTTATCGGAACGTTTGGAAATTGTATTACCATCACGGAAATACATCACAATATCGTTTTTACGCTGACTACATACCCAGAAGATTCACTGGCAAATCATTGGAAGATCTAATGCCGAAGGACAAAGAACATCTGTACATGATGCAGCGGCAGCGGGAGAAGATCAAGATGAAGACCAAGAATTATGTGCCAAGTAAAGTTACCTTGCAGGTAAATGAAGAAAATAAGAAAATTCTAACAACAAATAATAGCACAGATTCTTTTTGGTTCAAAACTTTTCTCGTATTAAAAAAATCCAAATATGATTAAGGAGCAGAGTTGAAATTTCATCATAAATACTCATAACTACATGCGTATATTAAAAAGTCCAATTATAGCACTATTACTAAAGGTTTTATGATAGGTTCTAAAAAAAATTGAACCGGCGGTTTAGACGAAAGAACTTAATTTTTTTGTAATTTGAACCCAATTTTATAAATGATTTTTCTTGATTGTATATGACACTGCAAATCTTATACTATTCTAGCAAACTTATCCAGACTGTAGTAATAAGTTTTTACAATACCCATAAATTAATTTAATTATAAGGATTAATATAATTATTGAATTTAATCTGATTTACGTTGACAATAGCGTCGTTCAAGGCTTGAATCAAACATTTCCAAATTCAAACGCATTTTTTCTTCCGCCACTTCTTCGTTCCTCTTTCCACGTCGTTCCCTTTCCATCGAGTCCTCCATCCTTCCATTTGTCCTCTCTCCAATCCCATTCGACAGCCGCATTCCCGCCTTTTGCCTCGTTAGCTCCGGTTATTCCCGTTTTAAGTAAATCTCTGCCTCTCCGAAACCGAGAATAAAAACCATAACTGTCGTTGTTTACTAATGCCTCCCGAGGTTCAATCTTTTCGGCTACGCGTAGCATTGATGCAATTTTTGTATTTTCTCCACTTTTTCCTGCGAGTGTTTCTTCATTTTGCAATTTGTGCAATTTCTTTAAAGCGATGTTGAAAATCGGCAAGATTGCTGGATATCCGAATGCTCGTATGGCAGCCATCGGTCTGTCCTGTCCATCAGTTCCACCACTTAAAAATATAACCTCGAAATTCAGTAGACATGGTGTTTTTTTTACTTCCTTAAGAAAGTCAAGGGAGAAAGTAAAAGCAGCAGTTCTTGATTTCTGGTGCCTTTTCCTGTACCTTTGACTATGTCTACCGGTTCACCGGCTCCGATAAATAGAATTCCATTCTTGGCATTTTATAACCCATCGAAAATCTCGTTGACTTTATCTTCGGTCAGTGAAATAATCGGATCGTTAGAAATCGTGTCAAAAAATAATGTTTTATTGATATTTCAATCCCACGTCTCATTGTCAGTCGTTCACTCATGTTCTATTTTTACGCAATATCGAACAGACCATAAATTCATTATTTATTCAACGTCTCATACATAGCGATTTTTTTTTTTCATGATACAAAGTGTATTTTTTTAACAAATTTTTCGGGACGTATAATAAACACGTATAATTCTCATGTACGTTGATCAAACATCGAGATCGTTGTTAGTATCACTTATAGACGAAGAATTTTATCGACGTCGGTGGTAATAGGTTCTTTCTTCCATAAGCCATTATAATTCACGTCATACACGATTGCATGGCCAGAAATTGTCGGTGCCGGTGTATTGTAGTGGTTGTAGGGATATTGGCCATTTGTCCAATTCTATACATTGTTGCTTGTAACATGCCTGGAACATAGATGAAGCGCATTTATGGCCACGGTATCGTAAATAATACACTGCCATTAGAACAACAGTGGGAAAGATTGGATGAAGCACTGCTTTTCTTGAAATACTTACTTTGCCAATGGCGCACCATGATCCCATGGTTGGTGTTATTTTCAATGGGAGTTTCCTGTATGGATGCTGAATAGGACGACCCTTCGGTATTTTATAACCGCAAGTTAAATGCTGGCATGAATAGTGCTTTGATTTTCTTGGTTTCTGAAAAGTGCCGAACTTTCAGTTTTTCGAAAAATGTAATTTCTTGTTTCATTCGGGATACGCATAGCGTAATAATGAGTTCAAAAATCGACAAATAGTCTCACCCAGCAAGCAACATCAAACCCGTACTCTATGCATTGTTGTTCTCGAGTTTTTATCCGGTCCTTCAAGAATTTGCGCCGCTGTCGAAAAAAGTACACATGAACGTAACAGATTTTGACAGCTCAAAATATGCAAATAAATTATATTGGTGAAAGGGGTGTTTTTTCTGTGCTTTCCGTGGTTCTGAACGCAACTAACAGGAGAAAGGAGATATGTAAAAAGGGGAAGAATTGCCATGCGATGGTAAGATACACATATAACCACTCGGTCTTCTAGAATAGAAGAACATTGTTCCAAGGGTGTAGAAGTAGTAGTTACATTACAGTATGTTATTTCCTCAATGGACCCCAGATCATATTTCATTTTCATTATATATATATCCCTTAGAACACCTTATGAAATTCACCGTGTATATATTAATGTCGCCGAAAGAAACGATGAGGGAAGAAATCAAAGAAATTTGCGCAAAATGAGATGTGGGAGTATAAGAAGGGAGAAGGAAAAAGTATTCCGGAATAACAGATGTAGAATGTGTAAGAAAGAAGAAGAAACGCTGAAGCACAGATGGAAATATGAAGAGGCGGGAAGACAGATGGAGGGGAAAGTGAGCAAGAGATATCAATAGTGGATGGCACAACAACAACAGAGCATGAAAACAACAAGTTGGGCCAATGCACTGAAAGGGACGGAAATAATTGAGAAAATGTGTCAGGTGATGAGACAGTTCGAGAAAATAGCCAATAGAAGAGAGGAAGAAAGGGAACGAGAAGAATAATAAAGTAGCAATCATAAATAGCAGTGGATAAGTATAAGGCAAATGTAAAAGAATATAAAAACTGTAAAGAAGGGAAAGAATGTAAAAATAATGAAGAGTAAGAGAGGAGTATCTAAAAGCTCGCAAGAACGCACATGTGGAAATAAATACTGCTGCTACTACTATTTTAACGTCACGAGTTGTTTTACAAAGAAATGATCGGCAGTTAAGTCATCGTGCTGTCCCAAAGGGAGAACTTTCATCAAATAGTGGCGGTGAGAAATTAGTTCGTTAACGCAGAATATACGGATTGAACTGATATAAAACCTCGATTTGCCTCTAACGGGGTAATCGATACATAACAGAATCGCAATACGAGTTATAAAATAAACATTTTAATCAAAACGATATGACAAGGCAGTTTTCTTACCAAGGTGCAATGATGGAACTGTTCCACCGGAAATTGTAGCATTGGCCGTTTCGCGTTGACGCACTTCTTGTTTTTGCAAATCTGAGAAAGAAATGCAACAAATCGTGATTACATATTAGGTAACATTATTAATTAGAAGCCATGAAGTGATATACGAAATTAGATACTGACTTTCGATGGACCGCACGGTGTTCCATCAAGAACACCCCAGCGAGGTATCAGTTTGTAAAGATCATAGTTAGTCTGATTACTTCTGGCACGTTTACGTCCGCAATTTAAAACTTCGCAGGGACGATCGTTTTCACCAATCTACAATCCATCGAAAGGTAATAAGTTATTACAAAAAGAAGGTAACGCCAGCAATGTACTTGATAATATGCTACGAGATATAGTAGGTTGTTAAATAAAGTCGTACCTCGCAGGCAACATCATATTGACGTTCCAGACATTGCTCAAGGCGACTTGGTACCCTTATTGGTTGTACATGTAAAAATGAAGATAAATTCGATTATGCAAGAAAGTAATGAAAATCATGGAAGGATTAAATATGAATATAAAATAGAGGCAAGAAGAAATTGACGAAGAGGAAGGCGACGAAATTTGCTACAAGCTATTGAAAATGCAATCTTTTTGTATGCCGTTTAGACCATGTATATATCTGGAAATACATCATTTCTCGAAGCCATAGAGGTCTACATATTGAGGTTTCCGCATGGGCAATAACATATATTAAGTTTTTGACGTGTAAGAATACCGTTTGAAAAGTTACTGAAAATTCTAATGTGTGATTCAGACTGTCCTCCCCGAATTTCTAAATAGATTTATAAATTTACAACTATAGATCTCTCGCACTTATGAAAGTTTCACATTACCCATCAACAGTGAAATCTGGCGACCACGTTACAATGACCATAGCCACGGCGATGTGCATCAGAAAGTTGGTTCTTTGGTTCATGTTGCAGCAATCCTGGTTTGGTAGACGTACACATCCATTTCACATATGGAACAAAAGATTCGAGCATTAGTAATATTCTTTCCTTCGAATCACCAGAATTCGGATTAGATATAATAAATACTTTTGAACTAGGCCAACACTTGGAGTAGAGTTTTCTTCACAACGTAGCAGACTGAAAATTTCAAGTGGATGTGATTAGCGAATACTGTGTGCCACGGCTTATATCGTGTCATATCGGAAAAACGAGCCTTAACGTGTAGCGTAGACATTCGTCGCTAGGAAAAACGAAGTACTCTCGGATTCGCTGTGAAAAGTTGCTGCCACAGTTGATAAACTCCATCGTGAGGTGTACGGCTACGATGCTAGCCAAACTGACATTAACGTTCTTTGGTATCAGCTTCCGCAATATTAAAAATGTGCGTAAACAAAATAATAAAGTCTTATCTTGCAGAGCGACGAAACTGAGTTTTCTAAAAATGTAGTCGGTGAGGAAATGTATTTTTTCGAGGTTACTAGTCTTATTAACGGGGGTCTAGTTGAAATTTTTTAAAAATTAATTTTTTTTTCATTTTCTAAAAGTACATTATCTTACGAGTATTTTGCGACTAATTACATTTAAATCGGACCATTATTCGCCGAAATACATAACCTTGAAGGAAGCCGTGTTAGAGCCATACAAAGTAGCTATAGGTACGGGCAGCTGTGCGCTCGACTCCAAAGGGTCGCTGAAAGTCTTAATTGTATTTCATACCTGTATAAACACATATATAGGGTACAGTACCCAGTAATCAGCCTTTTAACGCAATATTCAGATTTGAAAAACTGTCATATGAAACAAAAATGTATGGCAACAAATAAATAACGTCAAATGATACAGTATTTATTGAACTTTAGGAATTAAACGGTTATAAATTTAAAAAACAACGTGAACCCTAAGAAAAGAAGAGTTATTAACCCCTTCCCGTGCTTTAACGAGTCTGGCTCGTGATGAGAATTTTGACCCAAACATGAATATGACGAGCCAGTCTCGTGAATAGATAGTCGGCCCAAACATAACCATCACGAGCCAGGCTCGTCAATAGATTGTAGGGCCAAACATAAATATGACGAGCCGGGGTCGTTAATATAAATATTGTAATGTAGCGGTCGTAATCGAATGTCAGTTCTTATTAGTACGCCACAAGAGTTAGTCACGAGTCTCATAATTGCTGTTACAAAGTATATTGAAATTGAATAAACCCTTACAAATCGTATTGTGACCTTTCTCGAGCATCAGTTTGACCTGCTTAAGAAGCGTTAACTGCTAACACTTGGGCCCAAGTTTCGTCGAGCTAAATGGCACGGGAAGGGGTTAAACAAAGAACATTTACTCCAGTAGTCAGCCGCCCAGAGCCAGTAGTCGGCCTCGGAGGACCCAGTAGTCAGCCTACTACATTACTATTGCAGTTTTGGCATTTAAATGGTACATTTTTGATGTTTTCATAAACTTTGCCGTCAAATTCAGTGAATTTTAAGTGGTACCATGTGGGGCAAGTATCACATCCGATATTTTTTAAGTCGTTTTCCTCTGTGTCTGTTGTCATTTCTTCTTCACCTGCTCCACGTCTTATTCTAATACTAGTTGACTTGGCAACTTTTTTATTTGCAAGCCGTTTTTTCTTATTAATTTTTAGATATCCTTTCTAGTTTTCGTTTCCGTGTGTCCTTTTTTTTTTCTTTAGCCTCTACTCTTTGCATTTTTCGTAATAAAATATTGGCTTTCTTACTTTCCTTTTCTTTCTCTTTTTTACGTTCAATTTTTCTCCATTCGTCCGACGATATAGCTCCAATTTTATCCATTCTTCTTATTTTACCCTTTTTGATTGGAAAAGGTATTTTCATATACTTTGTTAAAGCCGGTGAGATTGTTTCTGATGTTGTAGAGATTGTTGAGGGAACATTCTCATTATTAATTATATAAGTGCCAGCTTTATCTTCATTGGCGATCGCAGAAGTATTCTCTTCACACTCTTCGAAAACGATCGGAATTTCCTCGAGAGATTCTTCGGAGAATACGGTCTCGTTATATTTCATCACATCCGTAGCTCCGTATTCTTTTTCTCTGCTGGATGGAAGCTCAGGACAAAAGGAATATAAACAGAAATTTAGTGATGAAAGCAGCTCCGACTCTAGTGTCCTACTAACTTCTCTTGTGCCGCTGCAACTCATCGCATTCGATGAACCTACAAAAAGTGAAAAGATTGTTTGGAAAAATCCCAGACCATCTTCCCCTCGGCTTTGTAAACCCATTCGACTGGAGTTTATACGCGAAGATAAGGACTCAATTGTTACCGAAAAGCGTTATATTGATGATCAAATAGTATCCCTTGTTGCATTCTCGATAACTATAAATGGCAAAAGTTTCACCGTAAACTTCAAATTAGCGTTTACCATGATTGATGGTAAGGTGTATAATGTTGTAACTGAAACAACATCCCCGATGCGCTGTTATTTATGCAATTCGACCTCAAAAACCTTCAATAATATTGACAAAATTACTAATATAGATATTGATCAGTCAAAATTACAATACGGATTATCTACGTTACACTGCTGGATACGTTTTTTTTTTAATGTTTATTGCACGTAGGATATAAGATGGAATCCGGGAAATGGCAGTCGCGTGGAAAAGAAAACAAAGAGGCCCTCGAAAAACGAAAAACGCAAATTCAGAAAGCTATTAAAGTAGAGCTGCACTTGCTAATTGATTGTCCGAAACAGGGAATGGGCAATTCTAATGGCGGCAACACAGCTCGGCGCTTTTTTGAGCACTCAACAGTGTCCGCTCGTATTCTCTGGGCGTTGATGAAGACTTGATGAATAGATTTCATATCATTTTACAAGTTATTTCGAGTGGTTTTAATGTTAGCATAAGGTTGTTTAAAAAGTATTGTTTAGATACTGCGAGAAAATTTGTAACTTTATATCCATAGTACAATATGCCAACAACAGTGCACAAAGTTTTAATTCACGGGGGGGAAATTATACAATCAGCAATTTTACCAATCGGACAATTGTCCGAAGAGGCCCAAGAAGCGCGTAACAAAGGTATTCGCAATTACCGGGAACATTTTTCGAGAAAATGCTGTAGAACGAAAACGTTGGAAGACATTTTTTTGCGGCTTCTTGCCACTTCAGATCCTTTAATTTCGTGTCTGCATAAATCTCGGCCGAAAAAAATAAGATTTTGTCATCGGAAGCAACTTCACTAATTGTCATTTGACAAAGCCTGTGTATCCGATGTGCATGCAAATGGGGCAGATAATGATTCTGATAAGGGATGCGATGATGACGGAGATGACGACAGTATTTATTAAGTTCATGTTATTAAATGTGAAAATGTTCATTACAATTATAGATGTTCGTTTCATACTCACCAATCTCAAAACCACCTTATTTTGTAGAATCTAGAAATCTAATTAAAATTGTCATAATGAGGTTTGTCAAAATGCCACAGTCCTAATCGACTATCTAAAAAACGTCATATCTGGAACAATTTCTTCAAATGATGCCAAATTTCAATGAAATATCCACCATTTGAAGACCGCCATTTTGAATATAGATTTTTTTTGTATATTCATGATTAGCAACCTCGAAAACGTAAATAAACGTTTTTTCAGATATAATTATTCTCTTTTCGGGTTTTGGCCAGAAATTTGGGCTTCCAGCCCACTGTGGGCGGTTTAGACGAAAGAATTTAATTTTTTTGTAATTTGAACCCAATTTTATAAATGATTTTTCTTGATTGTATATGACACTGCAAATCTTATACTATTCTAGCAAACTTATCCAGACTATAGTAATAAGTTTTTACAATACCCAGAAATTAATTTAATTATAAGGATTAATATAATTATTGAATTTAATCTGATTTACGTTGACAATAGCGTCGTTCAAGGCTTGAATCAAAAATTTCCAAATTCAAACCCATTTTTTCTTCCGCCACTTCTTCGCCGCATTCCCGCCTTTTGCCTCGTTAGTTTCAGTTATTCTCGTTCTAAGTAAATCTCTGCCTCTCCGAAACCGAGAATAAAAACCATAACCGTCGTTGTTCGCTAATGCCTCCCGAGGTTCAATCTTTTCGGCTACGCGTAGCATTGATGCAATTTTTGTATTTTCCCCACTTTTTTCTGCGAGTATTTCTTCATTTTGTAATTTGCGCAATTTCTTTAAAGCGATGTTGAAAATCGGCAAGATTGCTGGATATCCGAAAGCTCGTATGTCATCCGTCGGTCCGTCCTGCCCATCAGTTCCACCACTTAAAAATATAACCTCGAAATTCAGTAGACACGGTGTTTTTTTTTACTTCCTTAAGAAAGTCAAGGGAGAAAGTAAAAGCAGCAGTTCTGGATTTCTGGTGCCTTTTCCTGTACCTTTGACTATGTCTACCGGTTCACCGGCTCCGATCAATAGAATTCCATTCTTGGCGTTTTCTAACGCATCGAAAATCTCGTTGACTTTATCTTCGGTCAATGAAATAATCGGATCGTTAGTAGATAAACAAGGCCGGTTCTGGATCAACGCGTGTTAGTGCACACGTGCACGTCACACGTACACACCCACACATACACACCGACTTCCACAGCGAGGGGGGGGGGGGGGGGGGGGGGGGGCCTCTCGAATACTTCACGGCACCACGGCGGCGAGGGGGGGGGGGGGTCAACCGCGCGTTACTCCATATTTCTTAGCCGATTGTTTATTTAAATTGTTTATTTAAATGTGTCTAATAAATATTCTTGATATGAGATATGAGGTGTGAGTTATCCGATCTTGCTTAGCCGTACTGTTTATTTAAAAAGTGTCATTTCTTAACCGAATTGCTTATTTAAATTGTTTATTTAAATGTGTCCAATAAATATTCTTGATATGAGATATGAGGTGTGAGTTATCCGATCTTGCTTAGCCGTACTGTTTATTTAAAAAGTGTCGGATAAATATTCTTTCACACCGATGACCAATATCGGATATCAACAACAGCGGCCATATTGTTTAGTAAACAGCCGAATGTCAGATAAATAATGTTTTAACGCTATGTGTTACGCGATATATTTCATCGCATAAATATTCTTTGATACCACCGAACAGCAAATTTTTTTCAGAGAAGGTAGGGGGTGGGTTTATGGCTACATACCGATGACGGGGTCTCATCGACATAATTCTCACGACGAGTTTTAATTAACATAATTTTTCTCATCTATAGTTCCGGTGGAGCTGCATATGAGTAGCCCATATCTTTTAATGTTCGACGTGTTAGAACGTGTCGCTGTGACGGAACAAGCAGAGCAGTATGAATGCTACGAGTTACCCAATATTTCTTAATTGCGTTATTTATTCAACGTGCGCTCGAACTCTTTGGGGTGATGTCCGATATGTTACAACGCACCGCGGTGACGTCACCGTCAGAGCAGAGCGTTCGCCGCAACGAGCGAGCTGTGATATCTAGGATATCGGTTAACACTTCGCCAAGTGTTTATTCAAAGTGCACTCGAACGCTTTGGGGTGGCGTTCGATGACGACGGCCTAAAAATTGGCTATCCTTCTCTTTCACAAACCTTAGAAAGAAAGAGAGAGCAACAATATTACCACATTATTTGATGATTTCACATCTCGCGTACAAATAATTTTATTGTATTGGAAGAAGGGAACAGAGAAGCATCGGAAGAACATTGATTGAGAGCATTAACAATGGATATACGCGATCGCGATAGAATCGATTTTCTTTGCAAATATATTATTTTGAAAATACAAATGTGTGCGGTATTACCAGTTTTAATTAAACTCAAGGTCTTCAATGACGATGATGTAAATTTGCCAATTTGGAGAGTAAGTATAAATAATATTCTTCTTTATTTTAAAATTTTCTTTGTTACATTTTATGATTGTTTTCAGAGGAGGATACACTGTAAATCCACAGCGCAAGATATCGTACTAACGATAAAGACACGAGGACCATACGCATACGACAAATTTATACAAGCATTACGTCAAACGGGTCACAATGATGAAGCCAAACTTCTTGAAAATGCCAGACTTATAGATGATATCAAATCATTTAAATTATTAATACAATTGCTCCCAATCGCAATTAATTGGATCGTGGAAATCATTAGTGATCAGAACAGGTTAGAAGCTCATATATATCCCGCAAATTCAATCTATTTAGTTTTTTGAATGTTTTCAATCATGAATATAATTTATCCGTTTTTTTAATGTTGGTTCCAGGTTACTATGAAATAATCGCAAAGGTTTTCATTCTGTGGGAGTGGATGATAACACACACCCGAGTCTAAATCACACCCGCTATAAACACGACGTTGACTGCAACAGCTTTGGATCTCGACAGCACAATGATGATTATTACATTAGGATGAATAATGTGGCAACTCAACTTCATTGACGACTGAACCATCTTAATTGATATTAACATGAACGCGAGATGCAACATAAAATTTTAGCATTTCTATATATATATATATATATACTTACATATTTTTTCTTATGTATTTTCATATGTACTCATTCCAAGCAAATTTTCTCTCGAATAAAAATAAAAACATGTTACAAATATCTATGGTTTTATACAATTTTTATTCAATATCGTGGTTTCATCTATTTGATATTACACTCAGTATTACATTCGTTATTACTTATAAAATTATTACATTTGAACAAATTCAATGTGATTATATACAGTGCCATGAGAGCGCAGTGCTAATCCATTTTCATGAGATGCACGAACCATCTCCTTGAACAGATATTCATTTGCCAGAATCGGTGTGGTCATCCGGGCTGGTAGAAAAACCGTACAAATTTTTTCCAAATCCATGACGATTCTATCGCCATACTTGGTTTTTGCAATTCGTATATCGGTAACTGGATACACCTCCGGTGACAATTCGGACAGCTTTTTGATTGGGAGAAAATCAGCCAACAGACCACTTTGTTAATTTCATGTAAATCCATGTTGATCTGAAAAATACATTTTTTCCATAAAATTGTTTATCGTTAACACTCGAAATTATGAGAACACATAATTCACGGGACAAAACGTTTAATACAAACCTGCGATTTTTTTCACGTTGATGCGTCAAAATTTATTTGTCCAAATTTGGCTACCATCGATTGAGTTCGTGATCGTGCGATAATTATTTTTTACCCGTTGAATATTTCATAATAATTGTTTAATGTGGATTAGCAATTCACGTCTCTACAGCTGTAACTTTGGATGTAACTTCAGATTCGATGACTTTTGACTGTGCTGTATGAAGACTGATGCAACGACTGATTTGAACAGTCGTGAACGCATCTCATTTATACTGAATTTGATCTTCCATCTCATTTTAGTGACTAATTCTTAATTATTATTATTTCACTATGTGAATGCTATGAGGGAATAAAGTTATGACAAGTTGAAACGAGTCGAGACGAGTCGAAACAAGTCGAGACGTTTCCATCGTGGGGAGCCATCGAACATACTTCGAATCGTTTTCGTTGGTGTATAGGGTATTCAAAATATAGCAAACACACATGATATATATATATATTGAAATCTTTTATTTTCATGGAAAAAATATATACTTAATTCTCGGGCAATTTTGGGCGAAGCCAATATTTTAGAGCTAGAACATTTTTGCTTGCGCAATTGAACTTTGATGAATACTTGTGATATGAACAATCAGTGCGTATGCTTTTCCGCAATTTCTGTAACGATGGACATTCGAGATTATCAAGATTGATTATGAGCCCCGCCCAACTATCCAAAAAATTCGTTAACCATTCTCTCTTCTCCGGACCCTTAACGTAAATTGCTCGTGCATCGCGCAAAATGTTTTGAAGAATTCCGTTTATAGCATTATAGGGTATGGCACCATAGTTCCATGGTAAGCCATGATAATTATTTGTCAACCAAGCATTTGTACATCTATATTTGACCGGCAAATCAATCCATACGCATGGTGGTTCGAAGAAAAGCGTTGACGGTGTTCGATTGGAATCCGTTAAAGAAATAACAGAAAATTCTTTTAACACAAATTCGTTCGAGGGTTTTTTGAAACCTTGCAAGTCAACCACGTACTCCATCTCGGATACAACTGATTCCAATAACCGTCGCGTCCGATTTATAATAAATATCCAATACGCCCCCCCCCCTCCCTCCCACACCAAAAAAAAAAAACTTATGAATATATAGTAATAATAAAAAACTATAAGAAGTAAAAAGAAAAATATATAACTCTACAGATGAACGTGTCCTTACACTATTTTTTTAACATTACCACTGATGGGATTATATTCAACAATACGGTCGTGTAAAATTAAACAATAAGCCGAGGTTTCAGCAGGAAAGGGATTTACAGATTCGAATTCGAGGCGAATATCGACGGGGCCTGATTTCAACGATTCATTCTGCTTTGAGCAATCGATAACAATTAGCGGCGCGTATTTCAAAAAGTCACCTTTGTTTATGAGTGGTTCGGGCTTCTTCTCGTAATAAGAAGACTGGAAATTTGCATACATTTCATAGAGCAAAGCATACTGATTGCGACTAATGTCGAGGTTCAAGTTCCCATACGGATAACTCTGTGAATTTAAAAAGAGTTTAACATCTCGAACATGACAATGATCAAAATGACTCGCATTCTTAAGAGCATTATTTTTTCGTGCTGTTTGAAAACCTACGATTACATATCGGGGTTTTTCGAGTTGAGAAGAAGTTTTTACTACCCAAACGTGTTTCGATGAAGCAGGCAATAGAGGGTACTCATACAGTTCCCACGTGCGAAAACTTATTGGGATGGGTGTATCTTTGGCTATGTAATTTAGCATTTGAATTTTTCTCTCATCGGAGACCTTGATATACGGTATCATCCATTCAATTTTCGATAGAATGATCTTAAATTCTTCCGGTGCAGCAGCCCCTTCTGGTCGAGTCCGTATGACTGCGTTCGTGTCGGTGTTTGCTCTCGTCAATATTAGCTCGTGCTTGGCATTGATGATAATTTTGCGATAGTCCTCGGCAAAACCCAATAACATACTCAGCGGTATCGAGATATCGAAGTATCCAGAAGCATCAGTTATTTGCAGCTCTTCTTCACTGGGTACCCAACCAGCGTTTTCCATTATCGATGTTTGACTAGGATTCTGAGACACATAATTTTTCATCACGCTCGTTAGACCAACATTTTTACATCGGTCAATCTCAATGGCGTTCAGCTCGTAGCGTATGTCCTCGAATAAGTGACAGATGGCATTGGTGACCAACGTTGTGTTTGTCGTCGGAGTGCGGCCATCGGCTCTCGTCAATCTACCGCTAACGTGCAGCGAGCTCTTACTAGGCAATAGACACAAATCTTGATGTTGCACGGCAATACGAATTTCATCGCTGTTATTGAAGGTTGCCGAGGCGAATGGTTGATGACCGTGTATCTCGTAATGCGCAATAGCATCATCAAACATCACGGGTTTTTGTATTGTTAAGATTTCCGCCATGGTATAAAGCAAGTAATTGTGATGCAACAAGAACTTATTTTTGTTATTTTTTTCGAAGTTTCAGACCCAGACTCTGGAGATATCGAATATTCTGAGGTGTTAGCTCCTTGCGGGGTGTTCGACGAATGTTTCGTTCGAGGCATGGTCGTTGAAATTTATACCCCTGTCCGCTCTTCGACCCGAAAACAATTCCCATTTTTTTAGGATTTTATGTGTAGCCTGATCGTTGTTAGCTCGCCGCGGAAATTCACCAACTCACCGTCTTGATCGACAATTTTCAACTGTAGATTGTGTATCGATTTAACGGTAACTGGGAGATAGGCGATGTGCGAGGGTATTTCGATAATTTTATACCCCGGCGGTACAGAGGGAAAAAATTCGTGAATCGTATGAACTCGTTGCCCGTTGATGTATGCTCCCGAGGTTATGTTACACTCGACTCGTAGAGAATTTATCTTGAGAATAGTAACCGGTAAATCGGATTTATGTGTGATATTAGCGGGAAGGATGCGTGGTGTGAACCCCAGCAGTCGACCAATAGAATCACTCGGTTCGAAATTTATCTCACGATTGCTTTTAATTTCACTGCACAGAGTATTATTATTGGGCTTGAGAATGACATCGATATTACTATCGGAGAGTACTTTTTGCAGATAGCTCTCAATATCCTCAATTTCGTAGCTCCCAATCGGTATGGTGATAATCTCCGCGCCCACGTAAAATTTGTTATTTGTCTCGTCTATATTGGGAATTGAATTGAAGGTAAGTAGTTCAAGGAGACCCAGAGTATAATGTTTGTGTGGTGACAATTCGATGGGGGGAAAATAATGAGCTTCGAGTATGGAAGATGTGCCTGACAATGTCAATGTAAAAGATTCATCCATCGCGTCTAGCACTCGACTGATACCGCGATTCGTATAACCATCCATTTTATAACTCTCCGTTGAGGAACTTGAGACACAGATGTCCGCACACTACCGTATCATAGTCTTGATATTTTTGATAATTGTAATTTACAATGCTACCAACACCGAGGTATTTTATTAAATCGGACGGTGGTTGAAGATCACCGAAACTGTCGAAGTACATTACTTTTTTATTCTTTTTCGCGTATGCGACCCAATGTGTGCCTGGACCATCTTTATCATCAAGATTAACGATAGCTGATTCGTATTTTCGAGGTCCATCCTCGGGTAGCGCATTTCTCATGTAAACACCACGAAAATGTGGAATTTTCATGACTCTAGCGAACTTTGATAAATCAGCGTCGGTGAGCGCTCGATGTGGTAGCCTTAGTCGTTTTTTTTAACATGAAGACCCATACCGCTTTTGTATGGTTTAAGATAAAGTCCCTTTCCCAACGCTATACTCTCCATCGTCTTGTTGTGACGTTTAGTCTCTTCGAGAGCATGTTTCGCGGCCACGGCATCATTAACAGCTTTAGCAATGCCCGCGGCGCCACCAGCGAGAGCTCCGGTAGCGCTCAATCCCGCGAAAATGGGTATAAGAAAGGGTAAAAAACCACCAATTTTTGGAGGTACAGGCAGAATGCGCGGCAATTGGATGTTTTTCTTGCCACCAGCATTTTTTACAGCTGCGCGTGCGCCAGTGAGAGCTGATTTCACTGCGTTCGTACCGGAAATCATCGATGTTTTCGCTGCTCGGATAATACTCTTTATCGAGACTTTTTTCACTCGAGGGTTCCTCTTCATCTTTCTCTTCCCCCCAGCACCCATACCGAGCTTAGTTTTAGTCTTCATCAGATTCGCAACACCCCAAGCTGTAGCTTTTTCACTAAAATTGGCGTCTTTTGCAAAAACACGTCTCCAAGCTTTATCCGCGAGAACTCGATCCGCGGCGTGTCGAGCGTCGATGTTTTCACGATTTTTCGAATACGCGATATCGTGCTCTTTACAAGCAGCGTCGAGCGCGTTTATTCCCGAATCCCCTCGTTCGAGTCTCTTTTTCAATTTAGTGCCAGGACCACAATATTGATAACCAGGTACATGCAGTTCAATCGGAAGCTTATTGATGAGATTGTTGACGAGCCCTTCCCCGTGCACGATCATTACTCGATGAAGAATAGTCGTAGACTGAGAAATTTTATTTCGAATAGTTTATTTATCTGTATTGTGCTTCCGCAGATTTTCAAAATCGAATTTTATTTTATTCAGCAGCGTAGTCATTCCCACAAAACGTACAAACTGATACTGAGATAATCGTTCTCGATGCCCATCATATTTATAAAAGGGTTCGCCCGTGTCTCGAGACGTCAGTTATTCTCGAGATGAGGTTCCACAACCAATCGATCAAATTACCTACAAAAAATTTTGATGATCTCGTGCAAGATGAGGATAGGAGGGTAGGGAGGAGGCGTCATGGGGAATTGTTGCCATGTAGTGTACGCGCAGTATTTTGCGGTCCATCCAATTGCGGAAAGACTAACGCACTTCTTACCCTCATTACCCATCCAAATGGTTTGAGATTTGAGAATGTTTACGTGTATTCAAAATCTTTGAATCAACCAAAGTACACATTTCTCAAACGTCTGCTCGAATCTGTGAAAGGGGTGAAATATTCTCCTTTCGCTGATCATGAGCAAGTCATCAAACCCGAGGAGGCGGGATCGAATTCGATCATGATTTTCGATGATATTGCCTGTGAAAAACAGGACAACGTGAGAGCATTTTTCTGCATGGGGCGACACAGAGATGTGGACTGCTTTTACTTGTGTCAAACGTACGCACGTATTCCGAAACATCTCGTGCGCGATAATACTAACCTATTGGTACTCTTTAAGCAGGATGAAATGAATTTGAAGCATGTATATGACGATCACGTAAATACCGACATGTCGTACACGCAATTCAAAAGTTTATGCTCAAAGTGCTGGAACAATGATAAGTATGGGTTCGTGGTGATAGACAAAGATAGAGAATTAAACAAGGGTCGTTACAGGAAGGGGTTCGATTGCTTTATAAATTTGTAGTTTTCAACATAATCATCAGTTACAGTGTAGCCTTAAAAGCGTCAATATGTATGGAGCGGAGCTAAACAAGGAGAAACATATTTTGCGTCAAATCGCGACTGCAAGCAATGCGATCCGTCGCAAGCATAGAATGTTGAAATTGGGAAAAATGACCTCTGAGAGAAAAATGGAAGAAGTTTTTAGACCGGTGGTAGCTCCACTGCAAAAACTAGTTGATCAGTCATCGTCACAATCGTCGGTAAAACAGGAATCAACTATCAAGAAAGAGCCAAATGTTGAATCACCCAAGAAAAACGAGGATGAATATAGCGATAATGAGGATGATCGATTTGAACAAACGTTTGAAACAGCTCACGGGGATATCTCGGAACGGAATATTAGTATTGAAGACGATATTAATGTTGATTTGGCGCAAAATTACTTGAAAATGTTCGCCACGAAGGATAAGAAAGAATTGGACACATCGTATGGAGTGCGGAAATTACAGGGAGATCGTTTAATGATTGGGAATTCACCAATTACGTTCGAGCAAAATATTATTCGTGTCAGTGATAAGACTTATGATCAAAGTGAAGGTTTACTGGAGTTGATATTTAAAAAATCACCCGATGAATCTCTCGTAACGGCGAATGATATGGAAAATTATGGTAAAATCCTTAACTCGACGAACGCTTACAGAAAACATTATATCAGCGATCACGCAATTCGCGAGGATAAAAGCATGAAATTCAAAAGTATAATTGCACAAATTATCGCATCTCCGTTGAGAAAAGCTGTGTCAAAGAGACACTCGGAACGATTGGGTAAAGGGTTGCCGCGATCCAAAATTGTTAGAAGAAACAGTAGTCTGGATTACGTTTATTGGGACGACCCCAACGAATTAGTCGATAGGTTAAGGCTCCTCCATGCATCCCAATCAGCCGGAAATTTTAGTCATGCGAACGAGATCGTTTCCATCATCGAGGAATTACGTGAAGCTGAAATCGTTTATTAATGCTGATTAACGAGTATGCGAGCGCAGTCTTCTCGCAACCGTCAAAATGAGCGTTGATGTGTTTGGTCATCATTTGAGAAAGAGTAGGAATGCTGATACCGATGGCAATCGAGGCCCTCGCGGAGAAGGATTTAAAATCACTGACGATGGTCAATACGACATGGTTAATCGAAGAATATGTAATTTAGGTGCTCCCGTAGGGGAACACGATGCTGTATCGGTGCGAGTGATGCACACTGCTATCGAGGAGGAATTTAGGCTTATTTACAGCGTTACATCTGCCTTGCGAAATAGTATCGACGATTCCGAAACAATGCTTCAAGTCCTCGAATCGAAATTTCAAGAACACGTGAAACAACTGCGAGCAAATGAGGCATCGGTACAAGAACTCGTTGCACGTGATTCCGAGCTTATTACTCGTTTGGACGAGCAGCTGAGGTCACACGAATTTAATGCGACGTACGCTATACAAAATCTGAAGACGCGAATCGAAGCTCTCGAAAAAAAATCGACTTTTACATAACTCCCAAATTTTGTCCGATCGTCTTGGATTAACTGCGTTGGAGCATGGAAAAACAGACGATAACGGATGAACTCCATAAACCAGCACGGAAAAATTATCCACGGCGCCATGTTGATATACGTGGATTGGACGAGACGTGGCAAGCTGATCTCGTTGATATGTCTGCGTATGGGCGGTACAATAATGGTTACAAATACCTACTGACAATTATCGATATTTTTTCAAAGTATGCTTGGGTCGTACCAACGAAGACGAAAAGTGGTAAAGATGTGTCGAGTGCCATGGCATTGATTCTTAAACTCGGTCGAACGCCAAAAAAACTGCACGTTGATCGCGGTAAAGAATTTTACAACAGCGAATTTAAGACTGTGCTCCAACGATACGGAATCACCATATACTCCACATTCAGTAATATGAAAGCATCGATATGCGAACGTTTTAATCGCACGCTTAAGGATAAAATGTGGAAAGAATTTTCCCTACGTGGATCGTACAAGTGGATCGATATACTCAAAAATTTGATCACCAATTACAATAATTCTAAACATCGTACCATAAAGATGAGACCTCGCGACGTTACTACTCAAAATGAAAAAAAAATCTTGCTACATATTTATCGAAAATCAAAAGTCAATAGAACGCGAAAGATAAAATATAAAATTGGTGATAAAGTACGAATAAGCAAGTATAAGCACGTTTTCGAAAAAGGTTATACACCAAACTGGACAGCTGAAATATTCGTCATAAGCAAAGTCATACATACCGATCCTGTAACGTACAAGTTGCGAGATTATCAAGACCAACCGATCGAGGGCGGCTTCTACCAGGAAGAACTCGCACCAGTCAAATATCCAAATACTTACCTTGTGGAAAAAGTTATTCGGAAGCATGGAAATAAATTACTTGTAAAATGGTTAGGTTTTGATAGTTCGCACAATAGCTGGATAAACAAATCTGATTTGTAATTTTTTTATTTATATCATAAGATTTTTAATCAATAAAAATAATAAACGAATTTAAAAAATGGTTTTATAATTCATTTTCAAACACGATTAGTACAGTGAAAAGATATGAAGTTTATTGAAAATATATATATATATACATTTATATACATACACATAAGTTTTATTTACATCGGTTCTCCAAACATTCCTCTCACAATACAATTCTATAATACTATGTTTACAATTCAATACCCCATGGAAGCGTGTCAATCATATTTGGACATATTATTCGTTTGTCATCGTTCCAACTTAGAACTACTTTTCTCTGATTTACAGTTTCGACTTTATGATTTTTGCTCCGAATTAATTTTTGATTTTTCATTATAATTTGTTGGTCAAAGAGACATCGTTTGTAATCGTCGAAAGTTATAGAATTCAGCGTAGCTCTCTTTACGCCTTTCGCACGCATTTTAACGGAGTTTTGCACTCTGAAACTATACATTTTCGCTCTTAATCCAATAAATTCCCGCATAATTTGACCATTATTTTCATCCTTCATTAGGCCCAAAACTTTTTTATTAGCTAATGGCATACTATACACATTATCTGGCGAATAATCAGATGTATCGAACTTATGAATATCACGTTTCATGATTTGGTATATATCTGAAGTCTCTATGTAATAGAGTAAACTATCTGTATCAGTGTACATTAGTCGAGCTCGATCGTCAAACGTTTGTTTTATATAATTGTAATGAAAGTCATATATGTATGTTTTTGCTATATCGAGAATACAAAAACCTGTATATATAGGTTTATTAAATTTAACTCGAGCACGTGTTAATTCGACAATAACAGTCTCCTCATCGAGTATGGTGCAGCTATGAAAAGTTGGTTTTGCTATGAGAGCTCGAGCTCCATATCTACCATCCCATTTAGTAACTAGTCGTACATCGCGATGGTTTCTCACATTTTCCATGGTTTTACCAAAAACGGCGTTATTCATGAGTTTGTAGAAATTTTTTTGAAAGTCATTTGTGGATTTTTTTCTCAAATTGTTATTCAAATCAATGTATTTTTTCAGCCAGGGTTGTTGTCGAAATTTAAGAGTTCTATAAACTCTAACGAGTTTTAACCCCAAATTCATATATTGCTTCAAATTTTTATAGTGTACTATGTATCGGTTTTTCGCGTACAACGTTGTCATTAATTTTGCTTGTTTACTACCAGGTGGTACATAAGGTTGAGGTGCCAGTGGTAAGTCTTTGTGTAGCTCATGCAACTCTCGCGGATACTCTAAATCAACTTCGAAAATATATCCTACGGCATTGTCATCTGGAATATTGCGCGGATCTATCGACTCTTCCTCTTCCCCCACCCACTCGAAAGACCCAATAGGAAGATATTGACTCATTGCTGCACCATACAAATTATTTACATCATAATACATGAGATATGTTTCAGGTTTGTACTGATCGAATTCTGCGCCCATATAACGATTATTAGCTTTTGCATATCGGTTTGAGCACTGTGATAATCCACCTCGAATGCCTCTTTCTATAAACATAAGCATGCCCACATCCGTAAAGAGCTCGAGCTTCACACCCGTACATTTTAGCGCGGCATCGAAAGCCAGCCCAGGAGCGGTGTAATAGTGCAGTGGATCAAGGTCATATGTCATTTTACATTTCATTCGGAAATTTTCGAAAATGTCGGCTAAAAGAAGGACATCAGTTTTTAGATGGAGATCTGAGTATTCTCCCAAGGTTTTCACGTTGAAAACTTCCCACACTGTGCATGCATGAGAATACTCGGCGTCTGATATGTCCTCACCCTTTAATTGTGAATAAAATTTTTGTTTCGTCGGTAATTCAGTCTCGTCGAGTCTTTCCCAACTGTCCACGTAATCATATGGGAAAACACCTTTTCTCGTTAATAAGTCGAATTCTTGCACATAATTACAATGCTTCCTCGTAATTAGCTTTTCGTCGTTACTAAGATACGATGCTAAGCTGTCGATACCGGATGGCATGAATCTGAATGAATCTGTAAATCGATAATCTATGATGGTACCCTTGACACTCTTCGTGAATGAGATATAATTTTCCTTATTTACAGGTAAAAGCTTGATCGAACCCTCAAATTGGTTGGCAAGCGCTTTAATTAAAAAGTGTGAGTCGTAGCCTGATAGATTATGAAAAACTACTGGAATGGTATGTGAGTTTTTAAAATTCAAATTACACCCTTCGTGCGCTGCACCGCGATATTTACCCGAAAAATGACAATGATCACGATGCTTGATATATTCGGGTGTGAATGGGTTTTGACAAATGTGGCAATTTTTGGCAAAAAGGAAGTCCATTTTTTCATCGTGAGTCATCCGATTCATCGGTTTGATCGATTTCAAGGTTGCGCTCAACGATTCAGCTATTTCTTTTAACTCGTTGACAAACCATTCAATACAATCCTTGTTACGATAAATTTTGAATTTTGATTGAGAATCATCGAAGCTACATTTGAAATAAAATGCAATACTGTGTGGAATATGTCTCTGATATGCTATTGTATTTGTATTATCTTTTGGTATGATCGGATTCAAGATACATTCAAGATCGGCGTAAATTACGAATGGAACATCTATTTTATGTTTATAATTCTTGAATTTCAGAATCGAACCCTCACCCTTTGGCATAATAATTTTCGTCTTGTTTAAATCGGTGCAATCAGCACCGTGTTTTTGAAGTCCACCTTCCGTATTAAAATGTGACAAACAACGATCGCAGAGCCACGTGGCATGGTCGTGTCTTGAAATTTGTGAGCTTACCAAACGCGAAAGATTTTTGATCCAAACAAAGTGATAAATCGTATTAAAGTTTATTCCTAGATCCTCATCACTATCTTCAGTATTTGCTTCATGCACAAGCAAGTGAATCGTGGATCTATCGAATTTATTATGGCTAACGTAAATAGGTATTACCTCGTTACGATGTTTTTTACCCTCATCACACTCAAGTCCATACACATTGATTGCCAAATTGTTCATTTTTTCAAATTTCGCAATATTTTTTAATCGCATAGGAAAGTCTATACCCTCATACTTTAATACTGTGCTGAAGTGAGGATATGAAGTCGGTCGAGTCGTATTAGATGACCGTGGATGAAGAGCCGCGGTGACGGCCCACAGGAAACAGTAGGGGTCGTCGTTTTGGATGTTGACGACTGCTTTCTTCTTTTGAATATCACGTGGAAGTTCGACGAATGTTGACAATCCTCCGCGTAATGGTATATGCCTGTTGATGTTCACCGTCAAATTGATTATTTCTATCATGGACCAGCCCGAATCTTTTTCTTGAAAGTCTTCGACTTTCACAAGTAGTTTGTGCACTAACTCGGTGTACCACTGGTTAAAATTTATTGTTGTATACATTTCCTCGTTTCGCGTGTTGAAAAATTTAATCTCTTCGATGACGTCGTTATTTTTGGAGATTGAAAATTTACACGCAAGAATACAATTCACTTTCACACTGCTGTCCTTTAACAGAATGTTTTTCAATTTTCTGATAATCAAACTTTTCGAATCATCGAGAAAAAGTTTTACGTCTTTATGTCCAAGATTGATCACTATTCCGGTACGAATGCTTGATGCGAAAGCCGTCACGGAATCTTTCCACTGAACTCTGTCACTTCGTCGCGAAACACCGGCACCAACTTTATGCAAAGATTTAATTTTCGCGTTTATGGTTTTGAGAATTCCGATTGTTGCGGAAATACGATTTTTCTCTCCCAGAGTTGTGGCTGTTTTCAGCAGTTTGCTCAAAAGTTTAATATTTGTGTGTCCATTTTTTAGCCATTGTTCAATGTCGCGGACAGAAAACTTGTCTTTGAGCGATTCGTACGCTCTCTCCATAATTCGAATCAACTTTTGACACTCTTTTGACTCCATTATGGTATACGCAAAAATAATTAGATGTGAGATATTTTTCCGGCGCGGTGATAGAACACACAATGATCTAAGCCCTTTGCTCACATGGTTCTTTATAAGAGAGATGTTTAAAAAATGGGGTAATGCTCCTGCTCTCTCTCTTTCTAAGGTTTGTGAAAGAGAAGGATAGCTAATTTTTTGGGCCGTCGTCATTGTTTATCATAAAACGTCTTGGAGAAGTGTCACCGATATCCTAGATATCGTGGCTAGCTCGTTGCTCTCTCTCTCTCTCTCTCTCTCTCTCTTTCTCTCTCTTTCTTTCTAAGGTTTGTGAAAGAGAAGGATAGCCAATTTTTAGGCCGTCGTCATCGAACGCCACCCCAAAGCGTTCGAGTGCACTTTGAATAAACACTTGGCGAAGTGTTAACCGATATCCTAGATATCACAGCTCGCTCGTTGCGGCGAACGCTCTGCTCTGACGGTGACGTCACCGCGGTGCGTTGTAACATATCGGACATCACCCCAAAGAGTTCGAGCGCACGTTGAATAAATAACGCAATTAAGAAATATTGGGTAACTCGTAGCATTCATACTGCTCTGCTTGTTCCGTCACAGCGACACGTTCTAACACGTCGAACATTAAAAGATATGGGCTACTCATATGCAGCTCCACCGGAACTATAGATGAGAAAAATTATGTTAATTAAAACTCGTCGTGAGAATTATCTCGATGAGACCCCGTCATCGGTATGTAGCCATAAACCCACCCCCTACCTTCTCTGAAAAAAATTTGCTGTTCGGTGGTATCAAAGAATATTTATGCGATGAAATATATCGCGTAACACATAGCGTTAAAACATTATTTATCTGACATTCGGCTGTTGACTAAACAATATGGCCGCTGTTGTTGATATCCGATATTGGTCATCGGTGTGAAAGAATATTTATCCGACACTTTTTAAATAAACAGTACGGCTAAGCAAGATCGGATAACTCACACCTCATATCTCATATCAAGAATATTTATTGGACACATTGAAATAAACAATTTAAATAAGCAATTCGGTTAAGAAATGACACTTTTTAAATAAACAGTACGGCTAAGCAAGATCGGATAACTCACACCTCATATCTCATATCAAGAATATTTATTAGACACATTTAAATAAACAATTTAAATAAACAATCGGCTAAGAAATATGGAGTAACGCGCGGTTGACCCCCCCCCCCTCGCCGCCATGGTGCCGTGAAGTATTCGAGATGCCCCCCCCGCTGTGGAAGTCGGTGTGTATGTGTGGGTGTGTACGTGTGACGTGTACGTGTGCACTAACACGCGTTGATCCAGAACCGGCCCTGTTTATCTACTATCGTTAGAAATCGTGTCAAAAAATAATGTTTTATTGATATTTCAATCCCACGTCTCAGTCGTTCACTCATGTTCTATTTTTACGCAATATCGAACAGACCATAAGTTAATTATTTATTTAACGTCTCATACATAGCGAATTTTTTTTTTATGATACAAAATGTATTTTTTTAACAAATTTTTCGGGACGTATAATAAACACGTATAATTCTCATGTACGTTGAGCAAACATCGAGATCGTTGTTAGTATCATTTGTACACGAAGAATTTTATCGACGTCGGTGGTAATAGGTTCTTTCTTCCATAAGCCATTATAATTCACGTCATACACGATTGCATGGCCAGAAATTGTCGGTGCCGGTGTATTGTAGTGGTTGTAGGGATATTGGCCATTTGTCCAATGCTATACATTGTCGCTTGTAACATGCCTGGAATATAGATGAAGCGCATTCAGTGTTTCGAGCTACTTATGGTTCTGCATCGAGTTATAAGGAACTTTTCCCAATTTATGGCCACGGTATCGTAAATAATACAGTGCCATTAGAACAACAGTGCGAAAGATTGGATGAAACACTACTTTTCTTGAAATACTTACTTTGCCAATGGCGCACCATGATCCCATGGTTGGCATTATTCTGAATGGGAGTTTCTTCACTGGATGCCGAATAGGACGACCCTTCGGTATTTTATAACCGCAAGTTAAATCCTCGCATGAATAGTGCTTTGATTTTCTTGGATTCTGAAAAGCGCCCAAATTTCAGTTTTTCGAAAAATATAATTTCTTTTTTCGTTCGGGATAGGCATAGCGTAATACTGAGTTCAAAAATCGACAAATAGTCTCACCCAGCAAGCAACATCAAACCCGAAATCTATGCATTGTTGTTCTCGAGTTTTTATCCGGTCCTTGAAAAATTTGCGCCGCTGTCGAAAAAAGTATACTTGAACGTAACAGATTTTGACAGCTCAAAATATGCAAATAAATTATATTGGTGGAAGGGATGTTTTTTCTGTGCTTTCCGTGGTTCTGAACTTAACTAAGAAAAATTGTAGGTTCACCGGAATGTCTGTTGTTGGAAATGTGTATGAGGAGAAAGGAGATATGTAAAAAGGCGAAGAAGAACAACTCGGTCTTCTAGAACAGAAGAATATTGTTCCAAGGGTGTAGAAGTAGTAGTTACATTACAGTATGTTATTTCCTCAATGGACCCCAGTTCATATTCGATTTTCATTATATATATATATTGTGACGTGATTTTCCCGATGTAGGGAAAAGTCACAGTCCCAAGACCGTTATCTGGTTTGCCCTCGCCGCACAACCCAACGATCGACATGCGCTACCGATTCTGTGATTTTTCTTGACTGCCGTTATAGATAGATTTGGTTAGTTGACAGTGTTGTCCAGGGGATAGTTTGGGGATAAACGGCACGGCGTTCAATCCTGACGAGGAGAAGAGTGCTCGCCGTAACGAGCTACCCGTCAGGAAAGAACGGCCGGCGAGTACGCTCGGAAAATTGATGCAGGTCCGGCTGCAATACCGGCGCCCCGCTGTTAGGTGCATCGTGCATAATGGGAAGCGGCGGTTTTAGGATTGCGGGCGAGAGCGGGAACCTCTCGTGCCGCCGACGTATGTACGTGCTCCCCTATGCGCGATGACCATGGGGATACGATTTTCGGCGTACTCGCAAGATCTCGAGTAACGTCGATAATTGCGATTTCGTTAAGGTAAGTATTGTGTCGAGCGAGAGGGCAGTAGCTCTCGGCGATAGATTTCATATTTCGGCTGATCGAAATATGATTGGTTGAAAATCAGTTGTTACCGTGTCGTGCTTGAGACCAGAGGTGTCTCGCGAAGCATCGTAGAGAGAGCGAGGTGTCTCTGTCTCGCATACGCGCCGTGCGTATGCTGAGTTCTCTCCCTACGTACGCGCTCTAGTCGTGTCTCGCTCTCGCTTACGCGTCGTATGTAAGTCGCGCTCTCTCCCTCTACGCACTCACTCTAGAGTCGTTGGTCGTCTCTCGCCGAGGTGAGAGATGCAAGTTCGCGTACGCGCTATAGGGAGTTCCGTGTGAACCCGGCTCCCTATAGAGGAAATAAATTCGTGTTTCTCGATCGCTCTCGTTAAATAATTAGTTCTCGCAATATAAAAATTAAGCTCTCGTGATGGTTATGGAGATTTGTTTTGAGAAGTTTTCGTGAGTGAATTCGTAGAGTTCATGTTCTCGTTTTCCGATCGAGGCTTCGCCTCTCGGGAAAGATTAACGATATTTTGGTGCCATCTCGGAGTGATGTACCCCGACCCTCTCTACCATAATCGATAACCTGAGCGGCCGAGCGTTTCCGGTTTGTCGATCTCGCTGGCGCATCCAGATGGACCGGATTGTCACTCCGGCGAAACAAAAGTGACCCGATCCACGCAGGTAAGTCGTGAGGATGGAGGGGCCGGGTCGTTCCCTTCCGACCCCCAGGTTGTGCCGGTTGTCGATACCGGCGACACAAAAATCGACTGGCGCCCTGCCGGCAAAGTTGCGGGTGCGGCAGCGAGAGAGACGACCGAAGGTGACGATGGCGGAAGGATTCCGGTAATTCGTCACAATATATATATCCCTTAGAACACCTTATGAAATTCACCCTGTATATATTAATGTCGCCGAAAGAAACGATGAGGGGAGAAATCAAAGAAATATGCGCAAAATGAGATGTGGGAGTATAAGAAGGGAGAAGGAAAAAGGATTCCGGAATAACAGATGTAGAATGTGTAAGAAAGAAGAAGAAACGCACATATGGAAATATTAGCCCAGTCGAATTAGCTCAAAAAAGGGGCAAACCCGGAAAAAATCTTAAGTAGCAATTTTCCTTCGGAATTCGTGGGGGGGGGGGGGGGGGGGGGGTCACTGGCAACCTTACAAAAAAACAAAATCGGCATCATAATTGTATCAAATTAAATTTTCACCAAACCAAATTGTCATCAAATTTTTAACCACAGTCAACAAATAAACAAAGAATAATACGAAAAAATCAATAATAAACGCGATAATGGGACATTTAGGTTCACCCTCACCTCTTCTCGGGTATAAATCGAAAAATATCGATCCGACGAAAAAATTGAGAATAACCAAAATTGAAGAAAATGTAATTTTAAACAACTTTATTTATAATAATTTTTCATGTAAAATTGAAAATAAACGACTTGTTAATCAAACAACAATTCGCACTTTCTTTGGGGGTATAAATCGGAAAATATCGATCCTAGGAAAAAATGAATAACGACCTAAATCGTAGGAAATTAAATTCCAAACAACTTTTGTTATTACTATTTTTCGTGTAAAACTGAAAATACACGAGTTATTCAATAAACAAAAATTAACCCTTAAAATCAAGATGGCGGAAGACGCAACGAATGGAATACCACGCAAAATCATATTTAGACTGTCAGTGACCCCCCCACGAATTCCGAAGGAAAATTGCTACTTAAGATTTTTTCCGGGTCAAATGCTAATTCGACTGGGCTATATGAGGAGGCGGGAAGACAGATGGAGGGGAAAGTGAGAAAGAGATATTAACAGTGGAAGGAACAAGAGAGCATGGAAACAACGGATTGGGCCAAGGCCCTGAAAGGGACGGAAATAATTGAAGAAATGTGTGAGGTGATGAGGCAGTTGGGAAAAATAGCCAATAGAAGAGAGGAAGAGACAGAACGAGAAGAATAGGAAAGTAACAAACATAAATAGCAGTGAATAAGGATAAGGTAAATGTAAAAATGTAAAAGAATATAAAACGTGTAAAGAAGGGAAAGAATGTAAAAATGATGAAGAGTTCTTACTTTTCATAGTTTTTAGATAGCTTCATTTTTACATTCTTTGAGGAGTATCAAAAAGCTCGCAAGAGCGCACATGTGGAAATAAATACTACTGCTACTACTATATTAACGTCGTGAGTTGTTTCACTAAGTAATCATCGGCAGTTAAGTCATCGGGCTGTTCCAAAGGGAGAACTTTCATCAAATAGTGGCGGTGAGAAATTAGTTCGTTAACGCAGAAGATACGGATTGCACTGATATAAGACCTCGATTTGCCTCTAACCGGGTAATCGATACATAACAGAGTCGTAACACGAGTTATAAAACAAACATTTTAATCAAAACGATATGATAAGGCAGTTTTCTTACCAAGATGCAATGATGGAACTGTTCCACAGGAAATTGTAGCATTGGCCGTTTCGCATCGACGCACTTCTTGTGTTTGCAAATCTGAGAAAGAAATACAACAAATCGTGATTAAATATTAGGTAACATTATTAATTAGAAGCCATGAAGTGATATACGAAATTAGATACTGACTTTCGATGGACCGCACGGTGTTCCATCAAGAACCCCCCAGCGAGGTATCAGTTTGTAAAGATCATAGTTAGTCTGATTACTTCTGACACGTTTACGTCCGCAATTTAAAACTTGGCAGGAACGATCGTTTTCATCAATCTACAATCCATCGAAAAGTAATAAGTTATTACAAAAAGAAGTTAACGCCAGCAATGTACTTGATAATATGCTACGAGATATAGTAGGTTGTTAAATAAAGTTGTACCTCGCAGGCAACATCATATTGACGTTCCAGACATTGCTCAAGGCGACTGGGTACCCTTATTGATTGTACATGTGAAATTGAAGATAAATTCGATTATGCAAGAAAGTAATGAAACTCATGGAAGGATTAAATATGAATATAAAATAAAGGCAAGAAGAAATTGACGAAGAGGAAGGCGACGAAATTTGTTACAAGCTATTGAAAATGCAATATTTTTGTATGCCATTTAGACCATGTATATATCTGGAAATACATCATCTCGCGAAGCCATAGAGGTCTACATATTGAGGCAATAACAAATATTAAGTTTTTGACGTGTAAGAATACCGTTTGAAAAGTTACTGAAAATTCTAATGTGTGATTCAGACTATCCTCCCCGAATTTCTAAATAGATTTATAAATTTACAACTATAAATCTCTCGCACTTATGAAAGTTTCACATTACCCATCAACAGTGAAATCTGGCGACCACGTTACAATGAACATAGCCACGGCGATGTGCATCAGAAAATTGGTTCTTTGGTTCATGTTACAGCAATTCTGATTTGGTAGACGTACACATCCATTTCACATATGGAACACAAGATTCGAGCGTTAGTAATATTCTTTCCTTCGAATCACCAGAACTCGGATTAGATATAATAAATACTTTTGAACTAGGCCAACACTTGGAGTAGAGTTTTCTTCTCAACGTAGCAGACTGGAAATTTCAAGTGGATGTGATTAGCGAACACTGTGTTTGACGACTTATATCGTGGCATGTCGAAGAAACGAGCCTTAACGTGCAGCATAGAAATTTGTCGTTAGGAAAAACAAAGTACGCTCGGATTCGCTGTGAAAAGTTGCTGCCACAGTTGATAAACTCCATCGTAAGGTGTACTGCTACGAGGCTAGCCAAACTCGCATTGACATCCTTTGCTATCAGCTTCCTCGATATTAAAAATGTGCGTAAACAAAATAATAAAGTCTTATCTTGCAGTGCGACGAAACTGAGTTTTCGAGAAATGTAGGCGGTGAGGAAATATATTTTTTCATTTTTACTAATCTTATTAATTGCATTTAAAAAAATTTCAAATTTAAGGTAATATTCAATACGAGTTGTACTTAAAAGAATTGAAGCAAAGAAAATGCGGGTCCCGGTGAAAATTCGACGTAGATATTGGCGATATAGGAAAATACATACCACAAGATATACTCGCATTCGATAATTGTAAAGAACCTTGTACAGCGGTTAGCCGACATACTGCTGAATAATAAAACGGAATGCATTGCGCTTTCACGCGGCTTGCCAGTTTCCTCGACGTGCGCTGTCCTTGAGTGTTAGCTTCGGTATGGTAAAACCAGCGTTTAACGAATTTTTACATTTATTTTCCTCCTATTATATGTAGAATTTACTCTAACATGAAATAATTAGAGACAAGAATTAATATTATATTATGTAGGATATATAATTTTGGTAGAATGTATGTGGGTTAGACAATAGTTGGCTATAATTATGAGGATAATAATACAAATTGATTAATTCGTTATGATAGAGAATAATGTTAAATATTTAAGATAATTCTGTTTATTTCTAATAACTTTTAAAATTTTGTTGTACTTTTTTTGATACGATGTTTTCCGTGATGACTGAATCCAAAGTTGAAACCTTAATAATTTGTTCCGCAATATATGTGGGTAAAGCACCAACTATTCATAACTCCATTTGTGTCTTTTATCGTTTACAACGCGAGCGACGCACCCTCTACTTCGGTTTTTCTTTGCCAATATACGAACCGAAGAAAAGTGTCCCTCTGGTAGAACAAATTTTCTAGGTTTTAACTTTTGCTAAGCGTTGCTGATCTTACCCCCAATCACTGATGTGAATCAACTTTAACTTTGCTTCCATCATGTCCAGAAACGTTTGATTACCTTTTGTTTTTACGAGTGTTAGTCTTCCTCATTCTTCTTACACCCCTATTCATAGATTTCATAGTCGTTCCTTACCTTGAGAATTAAGGACGCTTCCGTCGAGGACGCCTTAAATGTTCGAGGCCCCCTTGTTTCATCGAGAAGCCCTAAACCTTCCTCCGAGATGGAAGCGGTTTTATAGGGATTTTAGCGACCTGCTGGTGGCGAAAGCATTTTATAATGTTTGCTACTCATTTCACGTAGTGCTTATGAAATTTTCTTTTATGTTTGATGCGAAACCAAAAATGAATCGGGAAAATAATACGCATTTTACGGAAAAATAGCGGTTGCTATTAATATAATTAGTCTCCGAAGAGAGATGTATCGAAAACAAAAAAAAACAATACAGTCGATCTCAAAGAGAAAACGAACGCTTGTAATAATGTATCGCCTACGACTCCTTTACTAAATCTGTTTCTTTTTCTAAAAGGTACGTCTTGGAAAAATTCGATAAGGTTTTCCCAATCACGAATGAACCTTTCGACAATCACCCACTCAAATCTTCCCACTTCATCCTCATATTCACTATCACAGTTATTAAAAATTTCGTTGTCCATTTTCACAAGTAAGTACAACGAAAATTTGTTTTTAAATCGACCGAACGAACCAACAGACCGAAATTTTGGAGAATCAATCAATTTTTGGATTTTGCATTATGCCATAAGTTTTTACAGCATAATATTTTTTATAGCAAGATATGAATTATTTAAAATTTTATTACGCGAGCGTGAGCATTGGTTTTGACTTTTCTAATCGCTCGCCGTGAAAAGTACCGTTGCAAAATCATGGTGGATTGATGTTTCGTAAAAGTGTGATAGGCACGCCCATTTTCAATGTTACAACGTGCGGCGCTATGCCTGGTAAATAAAACGAATTCAGGAATTCAGTTGGATAATTAACAACTTGTTCTTGATTAATAAAAGCAGCAATCGACTTGTACGTTTTAGTTTCTCATGATATTCTCTTTTGAATCGTGAAATTTATATAATTGACATTGGTGGTTTTGCTTCGAACATAGCTCGTTCCCTTAACCAAATATGTTTTTTGTAGTTATGCGCAATATTTTCAAAAACTTTGTTAATTAATTCGTCTGTTATTGCTGTTATTTTAAGAAAGTTTGAATATCGTCGTACGTACTCTAACTGTTTCCTGTCTTGCTTCTCGTTGCTCGTCCGTTTCTGAAGCTCGAAATGTATTTTTCATTTGTGACTGACGTGTATATCTTCCAATCGTTTCTCGATTTAATGTTACGATTAAGGAAATTTATCTGGTCAACGAATTAAAAAACACATATTGATTAAAAAATCGGTATATAGTTATCAGTATCTATAAAGGCATGTTCTTCAAATTTGAAGACTCGAGCATACCTTGTTCGCGGGACATAAATAAAAACATATTTTTCCTAAATTAACACGTACCTTTATGAGTATCAGTGGTTTTTCCGTTTACGAACATTAAATTCACAACCATTGACAAACAGTTTTTGACCACAATTGCAGAATTAATAAAAAAATATCTAAGGAACAGTTGTAGAGCTTCATAAAATCGATTAAGTACTCATGAGATTCATAATAAATTAATTTGTCTCGAATAATAATAATTTTTGCGAGGTTAAGCATTCGCGGCACCGTCAAACATGCTGAATTAACTACGCTTGTCACACAAATTTTTCTTTTGACTTACTCGATACCAGATAAACCTCCTTAATTTGACATTGTCTGTCAAATAAATTATGCAATCGATATGTGTAATATTGAGTCGATCGAGTCGTTAAAACAAATGCGTGTCTTTTATTTCGCATGTCATTTTGGTAGCATACTTTGACAGCTGTCAAATAATCTCTATATATAGATATACATAAATGTTAATTTTGTTTTGCCCCGTACGCGTTTATTTTGGCAACTAAAATTATTCTACTAACGCAGAAACCTTCTCGGGAGTGCGGACTACAATTCACCAAATTTTCATCACAATCGAATGAATGGTATAGGAGATTACTCGTGACACACAAACAAACAAACAAACAAACATTCTTTCATTTTTATATATAAGAATACCTAAGAAACAGCCAGTATTTCCACTCCAGATACGAAACCACGATTTCTCAGAACACTTATAAAATATTTCTCAAACATTCAAAACCCTAAAATCAAATCTATTTACATAAACAATCACGCATTGCAACAAGAAACGCTCTTTATCCTCACCAACACTCTTCTAATGAATAATCATTCCTCTTATACACAACCGCCAATAATAAACTTTAGTAATAACAAAACTATTTAGTCTTAAGCGTAAAGTGGACCACACTCGAATTTATAAATATCCAGACCCACAATTTTTCTTATTCACATTTCATTCCAAAGAACGCCCCGAACCTATTTCACCACTCGAAAACTCAGTTATAAACAAAACTCTGTAATCATTCTACGAATTATAATTTGAAACTCTACTTCCTTTCTATCGGGCGTTACCCACGAGGCGATGATCTCACGGGTTGACATTCAGTAACTGTTTCTCATCGATTTTCGTCTCATTTGAGGTTAAAACGGTTTTCAGATCGCCATCTATCTCGTCTTGCAGGTTAAATTTTTTCAATATGCCAGCAACTTGTTCGGGTGATTTTTCACTGTATATCGTCGGTCCACTGGCTATGAGATCAATCGGATCGCCCACAATGTCTGATAATATTAGAGAAATCACACGTGCCGGAAGTGCCATAAGTGCTAATCCGCCACCTTTGACCATGGACATTTTCTTTCTCAAAACATTCAATTCTTTTATACTCGCGCCAGAATTTTGAACTTTTTTACAAAACTGAAGTTTTGCTTCTGGCGCTAGCGTCGCACGTGGCATGAACAACAGCGCCGAACCGCCGCCAGAAATAAGAACTACTAGGATGTCATATTCTCCAAGACTTTCCACCAAATCAACGATGTCGTGGCTGGTTATCAACGTGTCTACGTCCGGCTGATTGTTTATTGAATTTTCGCGATAATCGATCGGACCGGTCAAATTTGGATAAATATCTGCCGGCAGCTTGTCCCTGGAACCACGGGGGACGCTGACGATGCCGCCCTTCAAACGAGGACCCAATTTTTTCTCCATGGTAATTGCCATTCCCATGACAGCTTTACCAAAACCAACGAGATAAACGTCCTTCCCAATATTTATAATTTTTTCGCCTATTCGAAGCTCGTCTCCGACAATGTGAACAGAATTCGTGTCGCGTGCATGTAACAATATAACCTACCATTCATGTTGCAACACGGGATTACTTGATCAAGTTTACAAGATTTTGTTAACTTTACAAATCCTGGGCTTCAGTAGTTGAGTGCATCTCATGTTGAGCATCTTCGCAGTTGTATGGTAAGAAAAAAGCCAGAATCTAGTGTGAAAGCTACGACGAACCAATATTTTATTTATTTACTTTTTTTAAAAACAACGATCAAACAAGCATTCGAATTATATTATCTGTTTCCAACAAACGATTGCGAATCGATTGGCGTTTGAAAAAATCAAATTAGACAAAATTTCAAAAATTTCCGGCTAACTTAACGCTCATTTTTGTTTTGTTTGTGGGATAAAAAGTATGGTCAAACAAACGTTTTAATTAATCAAACAATCACAAACAAACGACAAACAATCGTTATAAATTAAAAAAAGATGCAAAAGTCAAAATCGGGGGGCTAACTTTACATAGCTAATTTTGACACTAGAAAACTAGAAGTATAAAGGTTCATCCACACTGTACGGCATGGATTTTCACGTAACGGCAGCGCCACTGGCGGATTAAGAGAGTGATCTGCGATGTGCGACAAAATTTGAAACCTCTAGAGATGGTTCTGCAACATCCAAGCGGCCAAAGGGTGAACATTTTTTGTACCCACGTTAAGTTGGCCGCAAGCTCATTTCGAAGATTCATTTTGTACGCAAAATTTTCGTACTTTATCGTTTCTTTGTTCTTTTTCATACGCGTATTTTCGTTTTAACGAAGGAAACGCGCGCATTTTTTCCATCAATAAGAAATTTTCAACTTTGGGAATATCTAATTTAGTTCAATGATCAATATTTTCTTAGAAGCGTGTTGGTCTCTGTCATTCACTTATGTTCTATTTTTACGCAATATCGAACAAACCATAAGTTCATTATTTATTCAACGTCTCTTACATAGCCAATTTTTTTTTTTTTTTGATGATACAAAGTATATTTTTTTTAACAAATTTTTCGGGTTGTATAACAAACACTTATAATTGTCATGTACGTTGATCAAACATCGAGATCGTTGTTATTGTCATTTATAGACGAAGAATTTTAATGACGTCGGTGGTAATAGGTTCTTTCTTCCGTAAGCCATTGTAATTCACGTCATTCAACATTGCATGGCGAGAACTTTTCGATACCGGTGTATTGTATTGGTTGATGGGACCTTGGCCATTTGTCCAATGCTATACATTTTCGCCGGTAACATGCCTGGAATATAGATGAAGCGCATTCAGTTTTTCGAGCTACTTATGGTTCTGCATCGAGTTATAAGGAACTTTTCCCAATTTATGGCCACGGTATCGTAAATAATACAGTGCCATTAGAACAACAGTGCGAAAGATTGGATGAAACACTACTTTTCTTGAAATGCTTACTTTGCCAATGGCGCACCATGATCCCATGGTTGGTATTATTCTGAATGGGAGTTTCTTCACTGGATGCCGAATAGGACGACCCTTCGGTATTTTATAACCGCAAGTTAAATCCTCGCATGAATAGTGCTTTGATTTTCGTGGATTCTGAAAAGCGCCCAAATTTCAGTTTTTCGAAAAATATAATTTCTTTTTACGTTCGGGATAGGCATAGCGTAATAATGAGTTAAAAAATCGACAAATAGTCTCACCCAGCAAGCAACATCAAACCCGAAATCTATGCATTGTTGTTCTCGAGTTTTTATCCGGTCCTTGTAAAATTTGCGCCGCTGTCGAAAAAAGTATACTTGAACGTAACAGATTTTGACAGCTCAAAATATGCAAATAAATTATATTGGTGAAAGGAGTGTTTTTTCTGTGCTTTCCGTGGTTCTGAACGCAACTAAGAATAAGAAAAATTGTAGGTTCACCGGAATGGTTGTTGTTGGAAATGTGTATGAGGAGAAAGGAGATATGTAAAAAGGCGAAGAATTGCCATGCGATGGTAAGATACACATACAACCACCCGATCTTCTAGAATAGAAGAATATTGGTCCAAGGATGTAGAAGTAGTAGTTATATTACAGTATATTATTTCCTCAATGGACCCCAGTTCATATTCGATTTTCAGTATATATATATATCTCCCTTAGAATAAAGCCTGTCACACCTTATGAAATTCACCCTGTATATATTAATGTCGCCGAAAGAAACGATGAGGGGAGAAATCAAAGAAATATGCGCAAAATGAGATGTGGGAGTATAGAAAGAGAGAAGGAGAAAGGATTCCGGAATAACAGATGTAGAATGTGTAAGAAAGAAGAAGAAACACTCAAGCACATATGGAAATATGAAGAGGCGGGAAGACAGATGGAGGGGAAAGTGAGCAAGAGATATCAATAGTGGATGGAACAACAACAACAAAGCATGAAAACAACGAGTTGGGCCAATGCACTGAACGGGACGGAAATAATTGAGGAAATGTGTCAGGTGATGAGATAGTTCGAGAAAATAGCCAATAGAAGAGAGGAAGAAAGGGAACGAGAAGAATAGTAAAGTAACAAACATAAATATCAGTGGATAAGTATAAGGCAAATGTAAAAATGTAAAAGAATATGAAACCTGTAAAGAAGGGAAAGAATGTAAAAATAATGAAGAGTAAGAGAGGAGTATCTAAAAGCTCGCAAGAACGCACATGTGGAAATAAATACTACTGCTACTATTATATTAACCGTTTGAGTGCCAAGCAGCGCGATCGCGCTGACCGGTATACGCTCTGGCTCTCAAACGGTTAACGTCGCCAGTTCTTTTACAAAGAAATCATCGGCAGTTAAGCTGCTGCAATCATCAGGCTGACCCAAAGGGAGAACTTTCATCAAATAGTGACGGTGAGAAATTAGTTCGTTAACGCAGAAGATACGGATTGAACTGATATAAAACCTCAATTTGCCTCCAACGGGTAATCGATACATAACAGAGTCCCAATGCGAGTTATAAAACAAACATTTTAATCAAAACGATATGATAAGGCAGTTTTCTTACCACGGTGCAATGATGAAACTGTTCCACCGGAAATTGTAACATTGGCCGTGTCGCATCGACGCACTTCTTGTTTTTGCAAATCTGAGAAAGAAATGCAATAAATCGTGATTAAATATTAGGTAACATTATTAATTAGAAGCCATGAAGTGATATACGAAATTAGATACTGACTTTGAATGGACCGCACGGTGTTCGATCAAGAACCCCCCAGCGAGGTATCAGTTTGTAAAGCTCATACTTAGTATGATTACTTCTGACATGTTTACGTCCGCAATTTAAAACTTCGCAGGAACGATCGTTTTCGCCAATCTACAATCCATCGAAAAGTAATAAGTTATTACAAAAAGAAGGTAACGCCAGCAATGTACTTGATAATATGCTACGAGATATAGTAGGTTGTTAAATAAAGTCGTACCTCGCAGGCAACATCATATTGACGTTCCAGACATTGCTCAAGGCGACTTGGTACCCTTATTGGTTGTACATGTGAAAATGAAGATAAATTCGATTATGCAAGAAAGTAATGAAACTCATGGAAGGATTAATTATGAATATAAAATAGAGGCAAGAAAAAGTTGACAAAGAGGAAGGCGACGAAATTTGTTACAAGCTATTGAAAACGCAATATTTTTGTATGCCATTTAGATCATGTATATATCTGGAAATACATCATCTCTCGAAGCCATAGAGGTCTACATATTGAGGCTTTCGGATGGGCAATAACAAATATTAAGTTTTTCACGTGTAAGAATACCGTTTGAAAAGTTACTGAAAATTCTGATGTGTGATTCAGACTATCCTCCCCGAATTTCTAAATAGATTTATAAATTTACAACTATAGAGCTCTCGCACTTATGAAAGTTTCACATTACCCATCAACAGTGAAATCTGGCGACCACGTTACAATGAACATAGCCACGGCGATGTGCATGAGAAAATTGGTTCTTTGGTTCATGTTGTAGCAATTCTGATTTGGTAGACGTACACATCCATTTCACATATGGAATAAAAAATCCGAGCGTTAGCAATATTCTTTCCTTCGAATCTCCAGAATTAGGATTAGATATAATAAATACCTTTGTACTAGGCCAACACTTGGAGTCAAGTTTTCTTCGCAACCTGGCAGAGTGAAAATTTCAAGTGGATGTGATTAGCGAATACTGTGTGCTACGACTTATATCGTGGCATATCGACGAAACGAGTGTTAACGTGCAGCATAGACATTTGCCGTTAGGAAAAACGAAGTTTGCTCGGATTCGCTGTGAAAAGCTGCTGCCACAGTTGATAAACTCCATCGTGAGGTGTACTGCTACGAGGCTAGCCAAACTCGCATTAACATCCTTTGGTATCAGCTTCCTCAATATTAAAAATGTACGTAAACAAAATAATAAAGTCTTATCTTGCAGTGTGATGAAACTGAGTTTTCTAGAAACGGAGACGGTGAGGAATTATATTTTTTCAATTTTCCTAGTCTTATTAATTGCATTTCAATAAACTTCAACTTTTATGTGATATTCAATACGAGTAGTTAAAACTGTTGAAGCATAGAAAATTCGGGTCACAGTGAAAATTCGACGTAGATATTGGCGATATAGGAAAATACATACCGCAAGATACACTCGCATTCGTTAATTGTAGAGAACGTAGTACAGCAGTTAGCCGACATAGTGCTAAATAATAAAGCGGAATATGTTGGGCTTCCACGAGGCTTGCCAGTTTCCTCGACCTTCACTGTCCTTGAGTATTAGCTTCGGTATAGCCGAACCATCGTTTAACGAACTTCTAGATTTCTTTTCCTCCTATTATATGTAGAAATCATTCTAATATGCAATAATTATAGATAAGAATTAATATTCTATTATGTAGGATATATAATTTTGGTAGAATGTATGTGGGTTAGACAATAGTTGGCTATAGTTATGAGGATAATAATACAAATTGATTAATTCATTATGATAGAGAATAATGTTAAATATTTAAGACTAACAATTCTGTTTATTTCTAAGAACTTTAAAAATTTTGTTTGTACTTTTGTTTGGTACGATGTTTCCCGTGATGACTGAATCAAAAGTTGAATCCTTAATAAATTGTTGTGCGATATATGTGTGCAAAGCGCCGCCTAATCGTAGTTCGATTTGTGTCTTTTATCGTTTACAACGCAAACTTTAACACCTTCTACTCCGGTTTTTCTTTGCCAATATATGAACCGAAGAAAAATGTCCCACTGGTAGAAGAAATTCTCTAGGCTTCAGCTTTTGCCGAAGGTTGCTGATCTTACCCCCAATCACTCGTGGGAATCAACTTTAACTTTGCTTCCATCATGTCCAGAAAAGTTTGATTACGTTTTGTTTTTACGACTGTCAGTCTTCCGCATTCTTCTTGGCCTTTTTCTCTCGTTCCTTCATATGCTTTGTTGCTTTATGCACCTCGTGTCTTTAGACACTTGGCGTGCATGACAAATAGTTTGACATTTCCATTTCAACTTTGTCCCAAACGGTTAATTGTTCGGGTAAAAGAATGAGGTAACACACTGCCTTTGTCATTAACCCTTTTTCTTAAAAAAATTCACCAATGTTTGAAAATTGCATTACCGTTTTCATTATTGACCGTTGGTTCTCTAGGACTCATATTATCGACTGAGTTTGATGTGCGCACGCCCCAGGCAATAATCTAACATGTTGTCACAAAATTATGCACGGATCATTAATTGAAGTACTGATAAATATGCAAATAAATAAATTGATACTGTTCATAACTAAATACTATCAAATTAATTATGTAAAAATCTGTTAATGAGCCTATTTAATGACACTCGCGGAAATGATTCTTTCATTCAAGCTGCTGTATGTATCCCACCAATACACATATTGCCGTAGAGCGTTACACACACACACACAACTAAAAGAACTTGCATTGCAATTTTAAGGTTAGAACTCGGTACCATTGTTACGTCCCAGCATGGGCGACCCTCACCTCCAATCGATAAGTTAGAATACTACCTTGCCTATCTCTAAACCAATGCAACCTGCCGGTAAAAATTCAAACAGTATGTACATCTTTTTCTTCTCTTATTATCATTTTATTATTGCATTTATAAAACTATACCTAATAAACAAACAGTATTTCCACTCCAGATACGAAACCACGATTTCCCAGAACACTTATAAAATATTTCTCAAACATTCAAAACCCTAAAACCCAATCTATTTACATAAACAATCACGCAGTGCAACAAGAAACGCTTCTTATCCTCACGAACACTCTCCCAATGAATAATGATTCCTCTTATATACAACCGCCAATAATAAACTTTAGTAATATCAAAACTATTTATTCTTAAGTGTAAAGCAGACCACACTCGAATTTATAAATATCCAGACCCACAATTTTTCTTATTCACATTTCATTCCAAAGAACACCTCGTACCTATTTCACCGCTCGAAAACTCAGTTATAAACAAAACTCTGTAATCATTCTACGAATTATAATTTGAAACTCTACTTCCTTTCTAACAAGCGTTACGCACGAGGCGATGAGCTCACGTCACCTCCATCGAACCAAAGCCATCGAACTTTTGTAACTCCGCCCGAACCAAAGCGAAATCGTCAACCTTCGTCGAGAAGAAGAGGGAGAATTGAATCAACTTTGAAATCGAAAACATCTTAAACGAACGAATCACTCTCATTTGTAGAATCGTTCTAAGTTCAATTTGTAATTCCAAAGTTACAATTCCAATTTTGAATAAAGTATAAATTGTTTTGTTAGTGTACATCGAGCTGTTGGTGTTGCAATTAATATCTTTCCCAACAAAAATTCATCCTCACGGATCAACAACGAGAAGTCTGGGAAGTAATCATCAATCAGAACGTCTTTGAAGAGGAACCTACCTCGACGATTAATACCAAATCGTTGAATTGGTATACTGAGCACAAGTAAGTCCCAGGCGGCGAGCTCACGTCCAGCCGAATAGCGCTAACCAATTCAAATATCGCGCGCACATCGATTTATCGACGGAGCTCCACTCTCTTACCCACTTGGGACGTAACACCATGATGTCAATGATTGGGTTTCGTGAGCTGAGTGGATGCAAAATACTGGTCCATAAATCCAAGTGAATAAATGAATCTTAAGTAAGAAATATGTACTATTTTCACGAATGACCAACATACTTTATCGGAACGTTTGGAAATTGTATTACCATCACGGAAATACATCACAATATCGTTTTTACGCTGACTACATACCCAGAAGATTCACTGGCAAATCATTGGAACATCTAATGCCGAAGGACAAAGAACATCTGTACATGATGCAGCGGCAGCGGGAGAAGATCAAGATGAAGACCAAGAATTATGTGCCAAGTAAAGTTACCCTGCAGGTAAATGAAGAAAATGTGAAAATTGTAACAATAAAGATTTCATAGATTCTTTTTGGTTCAAGACGCTGCTCATATTAAAAAAGTCTAAATATGATTGAGGAGCACCGTTGAAATTTCATCATAAATACTCATAATTGCATGTGGAAATAAAAAAATGTGATATCGTTTTTACGCTGACTACATTCCAGTGAATTTTCTGCCAAGAAAATTCACTGGCAAACCATTCGAAGATCTAATGCCGAAGGACAAAGAACATCTGTACACGATGCAGCGGCAGCGGGAGAAGATTAAGATGAAGACCAAGAATTTATGTGCCAAGTAAAGTTACCCTGCAAGTAAATGAAGAATATGAGAAAATTCTAACAATAAGAAATAGCGTAGATTCTTTTTGGTTCAAGACTTTACTCATATTAAAAAAATCTAAATATGATTAAGTTGACACAGTTGAAATTTCATCATAAATACTCATAATTGCATGCGTAAATTAAAAAGTCCTATTATAGTACTATTATTAAAGGTTTTATGATAGGTTCTAAAAAAATTCGAACAGGCGGTTTAGATGAAAGAACTTGATTTTTTTGTATTTTGAACCCAATTTTATAAATGATTTTTCTTGATTGAATATGACACTACAGATCTTACACTATTCTAACAAACTTATTCAGACTGTAGTAATAAATTTTTACACTACCCAGAAATTAATATAATTATTGAATTTAATCTGCTTTATGTTGACAACAGCGTCGTTCGAGGCTTGAATCAAAAATTTCCAAATTCAAACGCATTTTTTCTCCCGCCACTTCTTCGTTCCTCTTTCCACGTCGTTCCGTTTCCATCGAGTCCTCGGATAAATCATGCTCGTCTATCGGCTCTGGACATGTTTGTCCTTTCTCCAATTCCATTCGACAACCGCATTCCCGCCTTTTAACTAACAAGAAATGCAAATCCATGACGTTAGTTCCGGTTATGCCCGTTTTCAGTAAATCTTTGCCTCTCCGAAATCGAGAGTAAAAATTATAACTATCGTTGTTTGCTAATGCCTCCCGAGGTTCGATCTTTTCGGCTACGCGTAGCATTGATGCAATTTTTGTATTTTCCCCACTTTTTCCTGCGAGTATTTCTTCATTTTGTAATTTGCGCAATTTCTTTAAAGCGAAGTTGAAAATCGACGAGATTGCTGGATATCCGAATGCTCCTGTGGCATCCGTCGGTCCGTCCTGCCCATCAGTTCCAGCACTTAAAAATATAACCTCAAAATTCAGTAGAGACGGTGTTTTTTCTACTTCCTTAAGAAAGTCAAGGGAGAAAGTCAAAGCCAGTTCTTGATTTCTCCCGCCTTTTCCTGTGCCTTTGACTATGACTTCCGGTTCACCGGCTCCGATCAATAGAATTCCATTATTGGCGTTTTCCAGCGCATCGAAAATCTCGTTGACTTTATCCTCGGTCAGTGAAATAATCGGATCGTTAGAAATCGTGTCAAAAAATAATTTTTTATCGATATTTCGATCCCAGGCGAGGGAAACGAGACTCGCCAGCTGCGCATAGGATTCACTAACGAGTTCGACATTTCCGGTCACGTCATTCCGCAGTACAATCGGATTTAGACCATTTCGACGTGCTTGAAGTTTGGCAGCCTCGATCGCTATAATGTTGTTTCCAATTACGAAATTATCGACGTGCTTGAAATCTTTGTTGACATTCAGTAACTGTTTCTCATCGATTTTCGTCTCATTTGAGGTTAAAACGGTTTTCAGATCGCCATCTATCTCGTCTTGCAGGTTAAATTTTTTCAATATGCCAGCAACTTGTTCGGGTGATTTTTCACTGTATATCGTCGGTCCACTGGCTATGAGATCAATCGGATCGCCCACAATGTCTGATAATATTAGAGAAATCACACGTGCCGGAAGTGCCATAAGTGCTAATCCACCACCTTTGACCATGGACATTTTCTTTCTCAAAACATTCAATTCTTTTATACTCGCGCCAGAATTTTGAACTTTTTTACAAAACTGAATTTTTGCTTCTGGCGCTAGCGTCGCACGTGGCATGAACAACAGCGCCGAACCTCCGCCAGAAATAAGAACTACTAGGGTGTCATTTTCTCCAAGACTTTCCACCAAATCAACGATGTCGTGGCTGGTTATCAACGTGTCTTCGTCCGGCTGATTATTTATTGAGTTTTCGCGATAATCGATCGGACCGGTTAAATTTGGATAAATATCTGCCGGCAGCTTGTCCCTGGAACCACGGGGGACGCTGACGATGCCGCCCTTCAAACGAGGACCCAATTTTTTCTCCATGGTAATTGCCATTCCCATGACAGCTTTACCAAAACCAACGAGATAAACGTCCTTCCCAATATTTATAATTTTTTCGCCTATTCGAAGCTCGTCTCCGACAACGTGAACAGAATTATCAACGATCGAGGCCGGAAGAACTGCGTGAACGGCGGAATGAAAAATATTTTTCAGCTCACCTTCCATTTTTTCGATATTTTCGTCCCGACTCATTTTTACAAGTTCCCAAACACTTTGAGTATTTAATAATCGAGATGTATTGAATTTACAGCTGTTACGTGAGACGAGAAAATGGAAACTGCAAATACATCGGAAGAAATAGACGATAAGCTTCTTTTCTTTATGGTTATGTTTTTTGAAGTAACATTTATTAGACTCAAACTTACCTGCGGAATACCAATTTTTCTAATATTTGTGTCATCGATGTGAATGTTATGGTCGTTATCAGTTATTGACACCAATTTTTGCAAATATCTTTGTTGAAAGAAATTTGTCGAATAAATTTTGCTCTTAAGATAAAAGCATTCTTGCATATCGCAATTTTATTATCAGTGCTCACGCATTTGAAATACGTTTCAATATCATCCCACTTGTCCAATTTTGACACTAGAAAACTGGAAGCATAAAGGTTCATCCACACTGTACGGCATGGATTTTCACGAGATGGTTCTGCAGCATCCAAGCGGCCAAAGGGCGAACTTTTTTTGTACCCACGTTAAGTTGGCCGCAAGCTCATTTCGAAGATTCATTTTGTACGAAAAATTTTCGTACTTTATCGTTTCTTTGTTCTTTTTCATACGCGTATTTTCGTTTTAACGAAGGAAACGCGCGCATTTTTTCCATCAATAAGAAATTTTCAACTTTGGGAATATCTAATTTAGTTCAATGATCAATATTTTCTTAGAAGCGTGTTGATCTCGGTCATTCACTTATGTTCTATTTTTACGCAATATCGAACAAACCATAAGTTCATTATTTATTCAACGTCTCTTACATAGCCAATTATTTTTTTTTGATGATACAAAGTGTATTTTTTTAACAAATTTTTCAGGTCGTATACGACCCGACATGACAATTATAAATGTTTATTATAATAAACACTTATAATTGTCATGTATAAGTGCAATGTACAATTATAAATGTTTATTATAATAAACACTTATAATTGTACCAGTTCATGTACGTTGATCATACATCGAGATCGTTGTTATTATCATTTATAGACGAACAATTTTAACGACGTCGGTGGTAATAGGTTCTTTCTTCCGTAAGCCATTGTAATTCACGTCATAAAAGATTGCATGGCCAGAAATGTTCGGTACCGGTGTATTGTGGTGGTTGGTGGGACCTTGGCCATTTATCCAATGCTATACATTTTTGCCGGTAACATGCCTGGAATATAGATAAATGAGATTAAGTTTTTCGAGCTACGTATGGTTCTGCATCAAGTTCTTAGCAACTTCTCCCAATTTATGGCCACGATATCGTAAATAATACAGTGCCATTAGAACAACAGTGCGAAAGATTGGATAAAACTCTACTTTTTTTGAAATACTTACTTTGCCAAGGGCGCACCATGTTCCCATGGATGGTGTTACTCTGATTGGGTAATTCCTCATGGGACGCCGAACAGGACGCCCCTTCGGTATTTTATAACCGCACGTTAAATCCTGGCATGTATAGTACTTTGCCTGCGGTGGTTTCTGAAAAGCGCCGAAATTTAAGTTTTTAGAAAAATGTAATTTCTTTTTTCATTTAGGAAAAGCATAGCCTAATAATGAGTACACAAATCGACAAATAATCTCACCCAGCAAGCAACATCAAAGCCGAAGTCTTTGCATTGTTGTTCTCGAGTTTTTATCGGTTCCGTCGAGGAATGGCGCCGCTGTCGAAAAAAGTACACTTAAACGTAACAGATTTTGACAGCTCGAAATGTGCAAATAAATTATATTGGTCCAAGGGGAGAGAGGCAGTGGCACAGTGGTAGCGTTCGGGGTTCACACGCAGTGAGTTCTGGGCTCGATTCCCACCGGCATTAACGGAATTGTTCTATGTGTTTGTTCTGTGCTTTCCGTAGTTCTGAACCCAACTAAGAAAAATTATAGGTCCACTGGAATGGTTGTTGTTGGAAATGTGTATGAGGAGAAAGGAGATATGTAAAAAGGCGATATATATATATATATCCCTTAGAATAAAGCCTGTCACATCTTATAAAATTCACCTTGTATATATTAATGTCGCCGAAAGAAACGATGGGGGGAGAAATCAAAGAAATATGCGCAAAATGAGATGTGGGAGTATAGGAAGGGAGAAGAAAAAAGGATTCCGGAATAACAGCTGTAGAGTGTGTGAGAAAGAAGAAGAAAGGCTGAAGCACATACGGGAATGTGAGGAGACGGGAAGACAGATGGAGGGGAAACTGAGCAAGAGATATCAATAGTGGATAGACCAACAACACAGCATGAAAACAACGAGTAGGGCCAATGCATTGAAAGGGATGGAAATAATTGAGAAAATGTGTCGGGTGATGAGACAGTTCGAGAAAATAACCAATAGAAAAGAGGAAGAAAGGGAACGAGAAGACTAGTAAAGTAACAAACATAAATACCAGTCGATAAGTATAAGGCAAATGTAAAAATGTAAAAGAATATCAATACTTTAATGAAGGGAAAGAATGTAAACATAATGAAGAGTAAGAGAGGAGTATCTAAAAGCTCGCAAGAACGCACATGTGGAAATAAATGCTACTGCTACTACTATATTAACGTCGCGAGTTGTTTTGCAAAGAAATCATCGGAAGTTAAGTCATCATGCTGTCCCAAAGGGAGAAGTTTCATCAAATAGTGGCGGTGACAAATTAGTTCGTTAACGCAGAAGATACGGATTGAACTGATATAAAACCTCGATTTGCCTCTAACGGGGTAATCGATGCGTTACAGAGTCGCAATACGAGTTATAAAACAAACATTTTAACCAGAACGCTATGGTAAGGCAGTTTTCTTACCGGGAAGCAATCATGTAACTGCTGTTCCACCGGACATTGTTGTGTTGCTCCTCTGTCATGGACACATTTCTTGTGTTTGCAAATCTGAGAAAGAAATGCAACAAATCGTGATTAAATTTTAGGTAACATTATTAGTTATGAGCCATGAAGTGATATACGAAATTAGATACTGACTTTCGATGGACCGCACGGTGTTCCATCAAGAACCCCCCAGCGAGGTAGCAGTTTGTAAAGCTCATATTCAGTGAAATTACTTCTGACACGTTTACGTCCGCAATTTAAAACTTCGCAGGAATGATCGTTTTCACCAATCTATAATCGATCGAAAAGTAATAAGTTATTACAAAAAGAAGGTAACGCCAGCAATGTACTTGATAATATGCTACGAGATATAGTAGGTTGTTAAATAAAATCGTACCTCGCAGGCAACATCAAATTGATGTTCCAGACATTGCTCAAGGCGACTTGGTACCCTTATTGATTGTACATGTGAAAATGAAGATAAATTCGATTATTCAAGAAAGTAATGAAACTCATGGAAGGATTAAATATGAATATAAAATAGAGGCAAGAAGAAATTGACGAAGAGGAAGGCGACGAAATTTGTTACAAGCTATTGAAAAAGCAATATTTTTGTATGCCATTTAGACCATGTATATATCTGGAAATACATTATCTCTCGAAGCCATAGAGGTCTACGTATTGAGGTTTTTGCATGGGCAATAACAAATATTAAGTTTTTCACGTGTAAGAATACCGTTTGAAAAGTTACTGAAAATTCTAATGTGTGATTCAGACTATCCTCCCCGAATTTCTAAATAGATTTATAAATTTACAACTATAGAGCTCTCGCACTTATGAAAGTTTCACATTACCCATCAACAGTGAAATCTGGCGACCGCGTTACAATGAACATAGCCACGGCGATGTGCATGAGAAAATTGGTTCTTTGGTTCATGTTGTAGCAATTCTGATTTGGTAGACGTACACATCCATTTCACATATGGAACAAAAGATCCGAGCGTTAGCAATATTCTTTCCTTCGAATCCCCAGAATTAGGATTAGATATAATAAATACCTTTGAACTAGGCCAACACTTGGAGTCAAGTTTTCTTCGCAACCTGGCAGAGTGAAAATTTCAAGTGGATGTGATTAGCGAATACTGTGTGCCACGACTTATATCGTGGCATATCGACGAAACGAGTGTTAACGTGCAGCATAGACATTTGCTGTTAGGAAAAACGAAGTTTGCTCGGATTCGCTGTGAAAAGTTGCTGCCACAGTTGATAAACTCCATCGTGAGGTGTACTGCTACGAGGCTAGCCAAACTCGCATTAACGTCCTTTGGTATCAGCTTCCTCAATATTAAAAATGTGCGTAAACAAAATAATAAAGTCTTATCTTGCAGTGCAACGAAACTGAGTTTTCTAGAAACGGAGACGGTGAGGAATTATATTTTTTCAATTTTCCTAGTCTTATTAATTGCATTTCAATAAACTTCAACTTTTATGTGATATTCAATACGAGTAGTTAAAACTGTTGAAGCATAGAAAATTCGGGTCACAGTGAAAATTCGACGTAGATATTGGCGATATAGGAAAATACATACCGCAAGATACACTCGTATTCGTTAATTGTAGAGAATGTTGTACAGCAGTTAGCCGACATAGTGCTAAATAATAAAAGGGAATACGTTGCGCTTCCACGAGGCTTGCCAGTTTCCTCGACGTTCACCGTCATTGAGTATTAGCTTCGGTATGGCAAAACCATCGTTTGACGAATTTCTAGATTTCTTTTCCTCCTATTATATGTAGAAATCATTCTAATATGAAATAATTAGAGACAAGAATTAATATTCTATTATGTAGGATATATAATTTTTTGTAGAATGTATGTGGGTTAGACAATAGTTGGCTATAATTATGACGATAATAATACAAATTGATTAATTCATTTTGATAGAGAATAACGTTAAATATTTAAGACTCTAACAATTCTGTTTATTTCTAAGAACTTTAAAAATGTTTTTCCACTTTTTTTTGATACGATGTTCCCCGTGATGACTGAATTAAAAGTTGAAACCTAAATAATTTGTTCTGCGATAGTATATGTGGGCAAAGCGCCGACTATTCGTAACTCGATTTGTATCTTTTATCGTTTACAACGCAAACGACGCACCTTCTACTTCAGTTTTTCTTTGCCAACATATGAGCCGAAGAAAAATGTCCCTCTGGTAGAACAAATTCTCTAGGTTTTAACTTTTGCCGAAGGTTGCTGATCTTACCCCCAATCACTGGCGGGAATCAACTTTAACTTTGCTTCCATCATGTCCAGAAAAGTTTGATTACGTTTTATTTTTACGACTGTCAGTCTTCCTCATTCTTCTTTGCCTTTTTCTCTCGTTCCTTCATTTGCTTTGTTGCTTTATGTACCTCGTATCTTTAGACACTTTGCGTGCATGACAAATAGTTTCACATTTCCATCTCAACTTTGTCCCACACGGTTAATTGTTCGGGTAAAAGATTGAGGTAATTGTCTTTGTCATTTACCCTTTTTCTTCAAAAAATTCACCACCGTTTGAAAATCGCTCCACCGTTTTTATTATTGACCGCTGGTTCTCGAGGACTCATATTATCGACTGAGTTTGTTGTTCGCAAGCCCCAGGCAATAACCTAAAATTTTGTTACAGAATTATGCATGGATTATTAATAAAGTACTGATAAATATGCAAATAAATAAATTGATACTGTTCATAACTGAATACTACAAAATTAATTATGTAAAAATCTGTTAATGAGCCTATTAATGAAACTCGCGGAAATGATTCTTTCATTCAAGCTGCTGTATGGATCCCACCAACACACATTTCCGCTCGATCGTTACACACACTGAACTAAAAGAACTTGCATTGCAATTTTAAGGTTAGAACGGTTAGAACTCGGTACCATGATGTCAATGATTGGGTTTCGTGAGCTGAGCTGATGCAAAATATTGGTCCATAAATCCAAGTGAATAAGTGAATCTTAAGGAAGAAATATATACCAGTTTCACGAATGACCAACATACTTTATCGGAACGTTTGGAAATTGTATTACCATCACGGAAATACATCACAATATCGTTTTTACGCTGACTACATACCCAGAAGATTCACTGGCAAATCATTGGAACATCTAATGCCGAGGGACAAAGAACATCTGTACATGATGCAGCGGCAGCGGGAGAAGATCAAGATGAAGACCAAGAATTATGTGCCAAGTAAAGTTACCCTACAGGTAAATGAAGAATATGAGAAAATTCTAACAATAAAGATTTCATAGATTCTTTTTGGTTCAAGACTCTGCTCATATTAAAAAAGTCTAAATATGATTAAGGAGCACCGTTGAAATTTCATCATAAATACTCATAATTGCATGTGGAAATAAAAAAATCCTCTTACAGCACTATTACTAAACGTTTTATGATAGGTTCTAAAAACATTCGAACAGGCGGTTTGTACGAAAGGACTTGATTTTTTGTAATGTGAACCCAATTTTATAAATGATTTTTCTTGATTGAATATGACACTACGAATATTACACTATTCTAGCAAACTTATACAGACTGTAGTAATAAATTTTTACAATACCCATTATTATATTACAATAGTTGAAAAATTATATCACTATTCTATGCGATAAAATTAATGATCTGTAGATTGGGTGAACGATTGTGCATGTGTAGTTGTTTTTTTTGTTAGAGGTGTTCTTTCCATACATCTATAGATCATTGTTTCACAATTAGCTGCACATTTGCCATATTCTGTAAAAGTTGCATCATAATAATACATAATCCAGTGGAAAAAAGAATTGGATTCTGCTTTTGAGATGAATGGTGTGTAATCTTACAAGTAAAATATATCTATTATTCTACTGGTTATATTTTATTTTTTAAATTGTATCATGTTGCAATATTTCATACATTTTTATCAGTGACACTTTTACTAGAATAACCTTTCTTTACCACCATATTATACAATAAACCTGCCCATTCTTTATCTTATCACATTGTCATACAATAATCTAGTTTGATAATTACCTTTTCTTTACAAATCTCGACTTACTATCATCTGATCTCATCATTATCTCTGCATTGCAAATTTCATCTAATTCGAAATTTTTAAATTTTTTTTGCTTTCAAAAAAGGTTCTAGGTAGTGGAGCGCGAGGAGCTCCAACGTCTCTCTACGTCTCTACTGATCACACGAAGTATATCTTCAACTGCGGTGAAGGAGCTCAGCGATTGGCTTACGAACATCATCTTAGATTATCAAAACTCGAGCATATATTCATCACGACTCCAAAATGGAAAAACATCGGTGGTTTGCCGGGAATAGCACTAACCGTACAGGACAATGGAGTTCCGCACATTCATATACATGGTCCACGCGGTAGTGCCGATCTTTTTAAAGCCGTCGAGTCTTTCGTGGTTCTCAAGGATCTGACTGTCAGCGAAGTGCTTTGCTCGGAGGATGATGATTTCGTCGATCAGTCGATGTCTATAAGATATGTTCGCTTGACCAATGGCGACGCTGAAATTTCGTCCGATGGAGAGAGTGATTTGGTCTCCTTAGACAACGTAGATTATTATGCCTATGAGGTCAATCGCAATGGAAAAAGATCCTCGTCGCAAGAGCGAAATGGACGTAAAATTGCCAAACTCGAGAGTCTCGTAAAAGGTGGACGTGTCACAGATTCCATGGCTTATATCTGCAAACTTCATCCAAAAGCTGGAACTCTGCTACTTGACAAATGTGTTGACAAGGGAATCACACCCGGTCCTTTACTAGGCAAGCTTAAGGCTGGAAAGGATGTAACACTGCCCGATGGCACAGTTGTACTTAGCTCTGATGTTTGTGCGCCTATGGATCCTGGTCCTGTTTTTATAGGTAAATGATTCATTAATATTGGGTAATTAAATTGTTTGATTTAAAAAGCCACGTTTGCAAATGGCTGTTTTGCAATATTCATAGTCACGTGTAAAGTTTCAGCTCGATTTCTCAAGTCATATTCGTATAATAGCGCGTCATACTTTTGAAGAAAGAAAAAAGAATCGCCAAAACCAAGCCTCTTCTATGAAGAAGTAAAACAAATTTAAATAAAATAATGATTTTAATAATTACACTTAAATCACTTAAATACACCTAATGGTAACAAATAGTTTAAATTAGTGTTGATTTTTATTTTCCCCAGTGCTGGAATGCCCGAATGAGAATTATCTTGATTCCTTAACGAATTGTGAAGCCTTCTTAAGACATCAGTCGTCTGGAGAAGACGAGACTGAAATGGCCAGTTGCGTCGTTCATTTTACTCCCGAGAATGTACTGAGCGATCCGCGCTACCGTCAGTGGATGGAAAAATTTCCACCGACCACGAGGCATATGATAATCAACGAGGAAAATCGTTGTCCAGGCAGCGAGGCCATTCATCGAATTCAGCAAAAGTTGCATCTCTTACATCCAAATATATTTCCGATTATGAATACAGAGGGATTGAAGATTGACAAAGAATACAGCAGCTTGTCCGCGATTATTGACCAAGATAACATAAATGCGAAAAAAAGCCAAGAAAATCAAGTAAAAATCAAGGTATAAGGTCTTTGACAATTCTACTTTACATGAATTTCATCTTCATTCCATTATTTTTTTTGTTTTACTTCATCCAAAATCGATTATGATTTAATTTTGTATGGTTCTGATAAAAAATGCGACGTATCTGTGATTTAGATTCGATCTGATTTTTATTTGGCCATCATCTACGTTTCATCCAACTTCCATTAAAGAAAAATTTACATTTAGTCAAAATTTGGCACAAAGTTGGATTTAAATATATATCGCCATAAACAAAATATTAATTGGAATATAATGTTTTTCTCGAGCTTAGGAAGTCCAGGAAGAATTTCCTCTGATACATCGTGTCCAGACTCTTGACAGCCTTCACCTTCGCCCCCTCGCAGGTTTCGATAGAAGCAATGAGCTCGTCATAACGCCACGAGAATACATAGACGAAACTTTTGCGAATGACGGTTTTCTCGATACATTGGCTGAGTTACAAACGGAGATAAGTGCACTTGAGAAAAATGGTGGAGATCGTCCGGAATATCCGAAGATTGTTATGCTCGGAACTGGCTCTTGCATACCGAATAAAACGAGAAACACCAGCGGAATTTTGCTCAGAATTGACGAGGAAAGAAGCATTATATTAGACTGCGGCGAAGGCACAGCTGGACAGCTCGTTAGATTTTATGGAAGAACGGAAGTCGATAAGGTCCTTTCGACTATTAAGGTAAAACTATTTTATTTAAATATATATTTATGTATGTATAGCAAAATAACTAAATCGAAATCTGTTTGTGTTATAGGCGATTTACGTGTCGCATCTTCACGCCGATCATCATCTGGGACTCATAGGTCTATTGAACGAGCGAGAACGCGTTACGAAAGAACCTCTTGTAATTCTGGCGCCAAAGCAAATATCTTCTTGGTTACACGTATATCATAAGCGTTTCGAGCCAATAGCCAAGAAGTATATTATTGTCTCGAACAGAGACCTCTTTCCGCCGAGCGAAAAAAAGTCGGTATACGCGCCAGCGGCACTCACCAAAGCTCTGGAAGGAATTCGTGTCCATACAACTTATGTCCAGCATTGCCCTCATGCTTTTGGGGTTTCATTCACCCTGGAAGATGGCCGTAAAATTGTATATAGGTACGAAAATAGTATTTGTTAGGTCCATTTGTAAAACCTTATCTATTTATCGATAACATTTGATGTAATTGATTGTTTCGTGATTTCCAGCGGAGATACAATGCCATGCGATGCGCTAGTTACTCTAGGAGCCGACTGTGATTTATTGATTCACGAAGCGACGATGGAGGACGAATTGTTGGATGAAGCGAAAATGAAGTTTCACTCGACGATATCACAAGCTATCAACGTTGGCAAAAGAATGAGGGCGAAATTCATTCTTCTCACACACTTTAGTCAGCGTTATTCAAAAATACCTCACTTACCGGACAGTGACGATTCCTCGCCGAATCTCAGTCATGTTGGTATCGCATACGATAATATGCAAGTCAGCTTGTCCCAGTTGGATGTTCTTCCGCTTTTATATCCAGGATTGAAATTGATGTTCAGCGAGTTTTGCAACTTGCTGGAAGAAAAGGCTATCAAACGACAAGTCCGTCTCGAGAGGGACAGTGCACAACAAAAGCTGGCGGTCGAAAAAGTTTCCTAGATCTTTTTATCCCTAAGAACTATGTAAAGTTACCATAGGAAGACGACGTCGCAAGATTTTCTTTCAATTACTTACGAATATTTCTCAGAAAAGTGTAAAGTATTAATAATTATCTGAAGAAAGAAAACGAAACTTGGGAATTTTCTTTGAAGTTATTAATATCTAAGAACTTGTCTCTGTAACGAGAAAAATCGATACCAGAACAATACTTCTCCAGAAACAAATCTCAGAACCAGGAAGAATTTTCTGTTTGAATAAAACGAAACAAAAATGAAAGGTCTGGAAAAATTTCACTGTAATTATCCTGAAAAAATAAAACTGGGAATTCCGTTCTATAGGACATTGCAAGAAAGAAACTAAATTCTTGCTGCGATCGACGAAAAAAAATGTTTATTGCCTTTTTTCATCGCTCGTCCGACGTTTTCTTCTTCTTTTTATCGTCGAACGCGGCTCTATATACGTCGTATAAATGTAAAAAGAACAAAACCTTTTTTCTCCTATATTATAATTTTTAACGCCCTGACGGGGATATTGGGAGGACAAGTCGGAGAACAAAATAAAATACGATGAAAATAAAATATGCTAAATACAGTTTTCAAAAAGAGTCAAAGTGTCTCCTATCCGTGCTCAAATAATATTATAGTAATAATTAAGTATGTATAATATTAATAATATACTTCTTCTCCAGCTATTGATCGATGATATAAAAAAAAAGTCGATTATCGATTTTTACGTAGAAATAACAACGAAATAGGGAACAGAGCTAGATCGTTGAATAATCGTTATAGTATTATAATATGTGGTACAATAGTATCATAGGAATAGAGTACAAATCTTTATGTTATTTACACAAAAGAAAAAAAAAAGAAATTCCGACAGTTTGTGCGAATTTTTTTTTTGGCTTTGTCTTCATATTTTTTTTTGTATTTTTTTTTGTTCGTTTCGTTCTTTTCATGGAAAAGTTGCGTTCGAGGACCAAAATACGTACAAAGCGACGTTCACGAAATATTGTAGAAAAAAGTGATAACAAAATTTATCCCAATATTGTAAAATATCGAAATTTGGAAAAAATTTTACATCATTTTTTCATTATAAATACGTCTTTAATAATTATCATATTTGCGTTATACAAACGTTCGGTATAAAAGTGCACAAATTGCATGTGTATATAAATATGTTTGAAAAAAATGAACAAGTTTGAGGTCGAGTTGGAATGGAAGATTTTTTGTTATTAAGTTTTTGTCTCTCTCTCTCTCTCTCTCTCTTTTCAAATTGTGTGAAACGTCCAATCCTCGAATCGGATTTTTGGCAATTTCTCCCCCTCGACGGAGATGGAGAAAACAAACTTGAGTCAGCGCGGACGAAGAAAGGAAAACAAAAAATTACAAAGCGTTTTTTTTACGATATAATAATTCGCAAGAATTTTCTCATCCTTCGTTTTTTTCTCGCCCACGTTGTCTTCCATTATGTTTTCGTTTTATATCATTTTCTTCGATACGTTTAATACTTAAGTACGAGATTCGTGGGTGACGATCTTCTTTTTCTTTTTCATTCAAGAATGTTGAAAAAAAGAAAAATCGTGATACAAATGCAGCCGTGATTGAGCGATATTAGTTTCTTTTTTATCTCATTCGCGTCGGCGAGATAAAAAATTCGATCGTTCAAATTTGATTGTTTCCTTTTTTTGTTTTAATCTTAAAATTCCCATTTAGTGGCAGAGTCGTGATCGGTTTCGCCGAGGCGCAACGCACCGTTTTTACCGGCGGTAAGATACCGACCGTCGGCACACTTGATGCACAGACGCGAAGGTTCGCGTAGTTCGAGATAAAATCCTTCAGAGGGCAGATCCGAGTCGACGGTAACGCCCTCGCTGTCGGCGTGCCAGTACTTGCCGTTTTGACCTGAAAAACGATTCAGTTTAATGTAATATGCGTTAAGACTCGGTCGATAACAAAAACTGTATTCTCTTTTTCTCCCAGAAAATTCATCTTTTGGACAAAGAACCAAGCAAAGCGCGAAATGTTACTACGATGAATTGCTATTATCTTTGCCCGAGAGACCAATCATCTAGGAGAAAATTGGAATGAGAAAATGTAGTTATTTTACTCGCAGTCCTAGTTATAAAAAGTAACTAGACACTGTAGCAAGTAAATTATCTCATCTCTCAAGTGATAATACTTTAAAACGTGGTGTTATAGGTTACATTCGACGCTTATCATCACAATGTGAGTCATAAATTCTCGAATGGGGCAATAGATCAGGATGAAATTTAAGTCAATCGCTTCGTGCCACGATTTTGAATTGGCAAAATTAAATTTTATCTCGATCCGTCGAGTAATGCCAGAGAATTTGCGAATTGCATTTTCGAAGTGGATGTAACATGTAAAACTCCATCTTAAAATAAATATGGCGTCGCATGACTTGACGTCTGTCATTTCGGAAATGACCAATCATCTAGGCGAAAATTGGAATGAGAAAATGTAGTTATTTTACTCGCAGTCCTAGTTATAAAAAGTAACTAGACACTGTAGCAAGTAAATTATCTCATCTCTCAAGTGATAATACTTTAAAACGTGGTGTTATAGGTTACATTCGACGCTTGTCATCACAATGTGAGTTATAAATTCTCGAATGGGGCAATAGATCAGGATGAAATTTAAGTCAATCGATTCGTGCCACGATTTTGAATTGGCAAACTAAATTTCATCTCGATTCGTCGAGTAATGCCAGAGAATTTGCGAATTGCGTTTTCGAAGTGGATGTAACATGTAAAACTCCATCTTAAAATAAATATGGCGTCGCATGACTTGACGTCTGCCATTTCGGAAACGACTACAGCGCCACCATCGTTAATTCATACAGCCAATTGTTGGATGAATGAATTAATTTTTCAAAATATTATATTAAGTGAAATTACTTTAATCCATTTTTGATAAATGGATAAAGTTGTCTCTATTTTTATAGCTTACCTTTGAATCTGACAATACCACGCTCGCAACGCTCGACCCTTATGGTTTCGTAACCAGCCTTGTTACATTCTAGTTTCGGACTAGCGGCGCTTTTGGGCCCTACGAAACCTTGCTCGCATCTTAGTACAAGTATTGGCCGATTCATCAGATAAAAGTAATACTTGGATGCGTCCGAATCGCTGTCCGGTGAGTCGGCATTCGCGTACAAATGACCAGAACGCTTGGTAGCGAGGAATTTTCCATTATTGGCTCTCAGAGCGACCGTACCGTCCTCAGGCTGCCAAACGAGATCGAAGAGAGCGTTGGACGAACGCTTGTGGTCGGACGCTTGTATACCACCACCAGCCTCGAGACTCCAGTAACGGTCCTGCATTGTTCGTAGGTACCATCTTTTCGTCACGCGATCGAATTCGAGCTGGAAAGTCTCATGGCCCGATATCTCGTCCTGATTAGCCGTCACGTCGACGCCTGAAACACACAATATTCAACGTTTTTAGAAAATATTGGATTTTATTTTTTTATTCTTAATTCAACATTCATTCTAACTTCATCTCATTTTTTCCACGATGCTTATTGTATTTTTATTGCCGAGATCGATTTTTGCATATTAGTTCGTATTTTTATTTGAATCTCCCGCGCAATTACTTGTTTCGCATCGTATTCGCTGATTGGACGAGACGGAGTTTTGGGAACCAATCGCTGTTGAGGACGGCTTTGACCAATCGATGCCTCGAAACACTACATTAGAGGTTGCGACCACTTCGAAAATGCGATCGGTAATTTCTCCGCCATCCGGAAACGGATCGACATGAAATTTAACTTAATCAACGCAGCAATGTGGCACGAAGTTGTTGAGATAAACGCGATCCTGATCGGTTACACAGAAGCGAAGAATTCACGAATCGCGTTTTACGACTATCGCTCTCTCACTCACGGGACAAACGTAACCTCTAAAATAACGTCTCAACGAACTTCTATTAAATGGACCGGTGCATTATCCTATTTTTCGATGATATCTAATGTTTCTTTTTTTTTAAAAATACATATATTAAGGCGGTGACAAGACTATTTTCTTATAATTTCATCATAGTCGATATTGAAATAATAAATTATTATAACTAATAATACTACACAAAATCGCCGGAGGATTATTTCAATTTATATTTTTGGAACTCGTGATTATGAAAATAATTAATTATTCGTGAACATATTCTATCTTTTACACCATAAAAAATCTTCCCTCGCGTCTTAGCTATGAGAACTTCACTAAATGCAAACGAATTATACGTTTACCAACAACAACAAAATCGTTGATCCCTTCAATTTGTTAAAACTTTTGTTTACCTCAAAATGTATACAACGCTGTTTCTATTTTCAACATTGTAATTCCTACGAGACCGTGGTAAATATATTTCAAGGATTCAACCCTCGGGTGAGCTGTTTTTATATAAAAAAAAACTTGCGCCAATTTCGATAAACAATAAATCCTAAAAAATTCTTTTTTAAACCACCTTATATATACAGTAAATTCTTGAGGTCATCGACGTCGAACGGAGCTCATGCAAATTAATATGTCGAGAACGTTTTTTTTTTATCTTGGAGCCAAACGATCACGGTTGAATTCGTAATGCGTGCCATTTCCGGCCATAGCAACTCAGAGCTTGGAAGCATTAATCAATAGATAGGAATAGGAGTTTCGGTGCGCGTTACCTTGCTTGACGGATACATAACGCTGATTCAGCGCCGCAACGAATGACGCCTGTGGCAACGATTCCTCGAGGGAAAATAATTCGTCTCGCGTCACGGTTGTCGATCTCGATTTCAGCACGGCTTTGCTACCGATTGGCGCCAGATAAGCTCCGTGAATGTCACTGAAAGAAAAATAAAACTTTTTTTTTTTAACACGAACGAAAAAATAATTTTCTCTTGTGAGAATTCAAAAAAACAAAACTTTTTAGTACTCAAAACACGATAAAAATCATATTCCCAGCGAAAATAAAAACAATAATCATTCTTTGATAGCCAAAAATATGGTAAAAACAATTTTCGTAGAAAAAAAACAGTAAACAAATTTTTTCCCATTAACGAAATAATGGAGAAAATAATTTTCTATTGTCGAAAAAAACCGAAATTTTTTGTCCAATAGTAAAAAACAGTTTAAAAAATGCATTTTCAATTATCAAAAAATTGAAAAGAATAGTTCAATCGATAATTCAAAAAGAAGAATGAAAAAACTTTTTTAATCAACGAAGTAGTAGGTAGCATAGGGGGTAGCATTCGCGACTGACACGCAGAAGGTCCCAGGTTCGATTCCCACCGGCAGCAATGAAATTTTTCTGTGCCTTTTTTTCTGAGCTCTCGCTTATTTCGAACTCACCTAAAAAAGAATCTGTAGGTCCACCGGAGTGGTTACTGGAAAATGTGTATGGGGAGAAGTTGTTGGAAATATGAATGAGGTGGAGACATTGCTAGATATGTGTATGAAGAGGAGATGTAAAAAGACGAAGGTTCGTGTTACACGCGCAGTACATTGAAATTTGTGCATACCAAACACCTCGGTCCGAAAATATATGCACTACGTTACTATCCATCATCTATATCTATCTATCCATGTGTTTAATCCAAAAAGAAAAAAATAATGTTAATAGGAAAAATTGGAGTAAAAGAAAGAAAGATTGAAAAAAAATTCTTCGGTTTTTCCCGTCGGTTCAAACCACTCAAGAGGAACTTAATGGTAAAAATAAATAAATAAAAATGTTGACCACGCTTTGTTACCGTAGAGCGAGTAGTCCGGCGTGAAATTCAGCCGCGTAGAGACACTCGCGAGTGCAAGAGTCGAGAAGTTTGCCGTCCCTCGCTAGATATTTGTTGTTGCAGGTGTGGAGAGCATAGTGGCCACCCTCGGCTTTGCCACCGTGTCCATGACCGGGTCCGGCCTCGTTGTCGGCCAGTGCGGCTGCGCGAAACTCGAGAGTGAAGAGGGTATCCTCGCCCCATGGCACAGGCGCATCAACGTGAATCTCGTCCTGGCTAGCGCTTAGGTGGGCAAAACGCTTGCGACCGGCGGATCTCAAATTTACCTTAAAACAAAATATCATCGAGATTACAAAACGATTAATTTCCTCGATTCATTATTAACATTATATTGTTTTTTTTTTTTTTTTTTTCGAATAATTCATAAAACTTGTATAATTCTTTGGGAATAAAATATATTATTATGTTAATTATGAGAAAAAATTCTTGGAACTGGCAGAATTACGATTTATTTAATCAAAATATTTATTTAAAATAAAAAAATAATAAATTTATAATCGAAAAATGTATTTTGGTATTTTTTCTTATTTGAAAAATATCTTCTTTTGTTTTGTCTCTCCCTCTCTCTCTCTCTCTTTCTATCTCTCTGTCTCTTTCTTTCTTTCTGACTTTCTTCGCGAGTCAATACTTTCGCTTTGGTTCTTGCGTACTTGGAGTTCGTGGCAAATTGCGGCGTTACAATGGATATTTATAGAACTTGGTCTCTCGCTTCTTTCTCTCTCACTGTGTCTCTCTTTTCTGTTCATGACTCCATTGTGGTTCTAAATCGATCGTAACCAATGTTATGGCGCGCCTTAATTGACTCGTCGAAGTGTCCCCGAATGATTTACAACATTCTTCCATCTCTCTTTCGGATCTTACAGCTTTTGTCTCTAGCTCGTGTAAACAATTCTTTTATTCATGATTTTTTTTTCATTGTCATTTTGTTTCTCCTTCCAGTCTCCTCTTTGTCAAAAATTCGACAACATATTACAACAACAAACTATTTTGCATTTTCCATTTTTTTAATGGGCGACAAAATCTGAATATAAAAATATATAGACCTTCGTAAGTTTTCATTTATAATTTCCTGTCTGCCAGTTATTTTGATTGTATTGAGTCTTGGAATTATACATGATTTTTTTTATTTCTGCAATAAAAATATTTATAAATCCTTGTAATTGTTTTTGTTTCTTATAGTAAACTCATTAATTACGAATGATTTGTTTAAAAAAGGTCGATTCAATTGAACATTTTCAATTAGACTTTGTTCCAGAAATGTTCACTGGTAACTTTCTCGAGTAACTTACAATGGTAAACTTACCTGGTAAATTTCAATGATGAATTTCACTAATAATTTTTCACAGTAAACTTAGCTAGTAATTAATAATACCAAAGTTTTCTAGTCAATTTACAATATACATTGCTCTAGTGTATTTTACAACGGTAAAAACTTCCCTAGTTCCTTTTAATGGCAAACTTCCCTAGTCATTTTCCATGGCGATCCTCAACGATAATTAAAAATATTCAAACACTTCTCACTCTATATTCCTGCTTCGGTTAACTTAACGACGTTCCCCATGTTCAAACGCAACCTTTTCGAACTTTCAATAATTATGTTGTTTTTTTACAATTACCTGAGGTCTTGCAGCGAGGTGAACGAGCCAATATTCTGCCTCGCCCGGAGCCTTGGCCATACACTTAAGTTCGTCCTGGCTCGAACCCAGAAAATATCCCCTCTGTACGTTCTTCAGCGCCCACCTGCCGCTTCCTGGTAACATAAACAAAACTATTTAATTAAATATTTAATTAACAATATTAATTACACCGTAACATTTTTCTTTTATTATAAACATTCCTTTCTTTTTCTCAAATTTTCCAGCCCTTTGGGAAAAATGGTAATTACCATTTTCCTTTTTACCGACCGAGGCCGATTCCGTTTTACCGACTGAGAGAAATTTTCATTAATTTTAAAGAAAAGAAATAATTTTATTTTCGCTTACCGTCGGATGCCAGCTGAATTTGAAAAGCACAGCCAGGATCCGTGGGGTCTTCAGCCTCGCACGTGACATTGCCGAATTGATCGACAGCCAGATAACGATCTAGATGAGAACGAAGATAAACCTGGTGCTCGCTACCCTCTAAGGTCCAGAGCTGTTTCTTCTTCAGGCTAGCACCGTTTGCGTTTATCTTAAATCCGAACGTCTCCGCCGTCAGGTACTTGAATTTTCCATTTATCAGTCCAACCTTAAAATTAGAAAAAATATAAATTAATTATGTCTTAATTAACAATTTTATTCTCGCATTGAAAATCCCGTTTTAATTACTACAAATAAATTAAATCGACGGGATATCAAGAATTACAAAGTCCTTTCAATCCGAGGGAATTTTATTTTATTTTTTTTTAAATAAGAAAATTTTTAGAAATTCTATTTTTGTGAAAAAAAAAGTTCTTTTTTTTTAAATAACTTAAAAAATTGGAACGAGTAACGAAATAATTATCGTTAATTGCTCAATAAATCAAATCAAATCAAATGTGAAGAAATTCCAGTTTTTTCTAAATTGGCGAATGAAAATTTGTAGAATTAAAAAAAAAATGTTTCGAACGAATCGAATTATATTTAATACGATTACGTTGCTATCGTTTCGCATACACGAAGAAATATTTTTTAGCTTGCACGTGTGCCCAGCACGTGTCGAGTGCGATGGCAAACAATAAAAAAAAAGTTGAAGGGGATCAGGCGAGAAGAAACGACGAAATCCAGCGTGAAATTATTCTTGGGGCACGAAATCCGATTTCCCCCTGGGGATAAAAGCGAGGGAGAAATTATTCTTGAAAAGTTTTTGCCATGAATAAAAAATGTCACACTTGGAAAGAAAAATATTTTAATAAATATTGAAATTAAAAAATGAGAACAATTTTTTTTTAATTATAAAGTAATGAAAAAAATTAGAAAGTAATGAAAAAAATTAGAAAGCAATGAAAAAATTATAAAGTAATGAAAAACATTATAAAGTAATGAAAAAAATTAATAAACTCTAATTTTTGGGGTTTGATATTTGTTATCTTATTTGTAAAATTCGATATAAAAGTTTCTCGTCGATAAATTAATCGACAAAATTATTATTACCGTCCAGCCGGTTCGGTCGATTCCATTTTCGGAATTTCCGCTCTCCGAACCGTTGCTCTGCATTGTCGCCGTGGTAACGCGTTGCTTTACGGTGTCTCGAAATTTTTTCGTATTCGCGAACGAACGATTTTGACAATTTTCAACTTCGTACTCGCGATGATATTTACGATTCTTTTTATTTCCTCTGGTACTATCCTCGTTCCGAAGTTCTTCTGCAACAATGAATGTATTAGGAAAATTATTAATTAATGATTCATCGTTATTATTTATTCAAACGAATTATTATTCTTGGAAACTCAATGGTTATCGCTTAAAATTTGAGAAATTTGAAAAATTTAGGACATTTGATACATTTGAGAATTAAAAAATTTGAAACATTTTAGAAAAATGAAAAATTTTAGAAATTCGATAAATTTTAGAAATTTGAAAAACTTTAGAAATTTGAAAATTTTTAGAATTTTAAAAATATGAAAAATTTTAGAAATTTGAAAAATTTGACAAATTTTAGAAATTTAAAAATTTTAGAAATTTGAAAACTTTTGGAAATTTGAGAAATTTTAGAAATTTGAAAAATTTTAGAAACTTGAAAAATTTTAGAAATTTGAAATTTTTTTCAAATTTTTCAAATTTGTTTACTATTTAATAATAAAACAATAATTAATAAAGTAACAAAGTAATAATTCGTTAATAAAGTACCTAATAGTCAAATTTGTACGAACAAAACGTTGAAGTTGAAAAATATTCATTAAAATAACTAATTACTTTTATTGTTCACTAATTCCGACGCTTCCATAAACATTTATCAAATATTTCAATATCTTTACTACTCGATAATTTCAATAATACAAACTAATTAATAATATTTAATTAATATCGAAAATGGCTGAAAAACATCAAAACGTAACTTCGACAATCAACAAATTTTCTTATCATTAATTCAAAATAGTTCAAAACATTCATTTCTATTTTAATAAAATTAAATTAAAGGTCCTCCAATGACTAATCGTTAAAAAACAATTCAATCAATAAAATACGACTCGCGTTTAAACAAAATTTCTATAATAATAATAATAATCCATCAACAATAAAACAATCCCATTTCCATTAGCCAGACTAAAAAAGTCTGTGAATAGTTTGAGAGTGATAGAGGGACAGAGTCAAAGAGAGCTGGGAAGTGTTGATGACAGAAGAGAAAAAGAGAGAAAAAGAGAAAGAGAACATGTGAGACAGGGGGGAGAAGGAGAGAGAGAGAGAGAGAGACATTGACTTAACACAAAGAATGAACGCTGCATTTTCCTTTTTGTCGATGCCTCCCCACCCTTTTTTCACTGCTCGTTTTTCTCTCGCTATTCAACCGGTCCCGTTTATGCGTTCGAGCTGTTTTTTCCCTCGTTCTTTACGCCTCTCCTCTCGCCCTTCCACGATATTACATTATTCCTGCGCGATGGTTTTACCTCGTTGTATTTTTTGTGCATTTCCAATTCTTTTGTATTCGACCGAGAGACGAAGACGGGGAGAGGAGAGCTTGGGGTAAATATGCAGCGGACCGACAGACGGACGGACAAAGACGATACCGCTATTTTAACTCTTTCAAACGCGTTTATCATTCTCGCGTTGTAAACGGTGTACAATTATTATCAATGGTCATAAATCGAATTAAGAATTTATGGGGCGATTAAAATTTTTTTCTTTTGTTGGTATTAATTTTTGTATCGTATTTTTTTCATTACTTATTTCGTGGGGAATTATTTTTTTTGTTCGCTGTTTCGTTCGAGATTGAAATTCAATATTTTCTTCTGTTTTTTACAAAAAAAAAGGAAATGTTTAATTGCAATCATTTTTATTATTGCACAATGATTGCTAGTATAATAGTAACTTTTTTGTTTCTATCGAAAAGAAGATTGAAATATTATTTTACTTTTCGTGATTCGATCAGAATTTCGAATGATAATAACTTTAGTTCGATGTTAATCTGTTGTTCTATGTTAATATAAATTACGTATTTCAATAATTATAGTAAAAAAAAAGTACATTTCCGTTAAATGTAGTGATTTTTCAACCGTTCGAATAACGACGTACTTAATAAATACACTTTTTCAACAATAATCACGTCAGGCAATTTACAAAATTAATTTCCACCATTTTCAAGAAAATTCGAATTATACATTCCCGTTTTTTCTCACATTCCAAGTGGACCGAGCGTTTAAGTTAATTACGAAAAATTGTCGCAAATCGACTAAAGAACAACATACTGAAAATTCAAAGTGATCCTACGTAAAGTTTATTTGTTATGTAATAAACAAAATCATGAATTTTTTCCCATAAGATTTGTTATAAAAACTAATTGAATCTTCATCGATGTCGTATAAAAATATGTGCAAAATTTCAACAGACTTTATCGACCAAATTATCGAGATATTCATTGTATAATGTTGCGATATTTAACACGGGATCTTATGGGAGATTGCGAAAAATGACAATTATCAAGAATAAATATCGTGATTTTTGATTCGACAAAGGCCCCTTAAATTTTACACATATATACAGGGTGGATTTCATAAGATGTAACAGGCTTTATTCTAAGATAGATCTGATCATTAGGAACAAAAGTTGCAAATATACATTGGGGATATTTTTAATAGTTTACGAGATATCAATTGTTAAAGTTGGTCCAATGAGAGCGTGCCGAGAAACGTTGGGACCGCCCACTCCCGCCCTAACCGTAGAGATAGGAGGGTGTAGAGCGTTATATTTAGAGTTGCAAAATTCAGAGCAGTCATTTTTGTTTCTCGGGCCCTAGCACTCTCCTGCTAGGGCGGAGAGTGGGCGGTTCGAACGCTTCTCGGCGCGCTCGGCAAAATTCAGAGCAGTCAATGCCCGAGAAATAAAAATGACTGCGTAATAATGTAATAAATAAAATTGACCGCTCTGAATTTAGCAATCCCAAATGCAACACCCTAAACTGTACTATCTATACGGCTAGAGCGGGAGTGGGCGGTTTCAATGCTTCTCCACGCGCTCTGATTGGACCAACTTAAAGAATCTACATCTCGTAAACTATTAAAAATACCCCTAATGTATATTTGCAACTTTTGTTCGCAACAACCCCATCTACCTTACAAATAAATCCTGGTACACCTTATAAAATTCACCCTGTACATCTGACACCAAACAACGTTTCTGCAAATTTTTAGTGAAATCTAACGGAAACGCTGTTGTAACGACTACCTAAATACCACGTAGGGTTTGAAAACGGTATTTACGTTAGAAATTCGTTCGTTTATCGTGGAAAATGGCGGTCGTGGAGGGATTTCCAAAGGGACGTGACACGAAGGGCGAATAAAGGGAGTCGCCCTTTCTCACTAAACTTGTGCTATACATTGTGTATCTCGGTCTTTCTCGTTTACTGTACATTCAGTGTACGCGATATATATATGGCGTACACCCATCCATAGTTAGTACACACACACACACATATATATATATATATGTTCTAACTATGGACGGGTATCGCGAAGCAGGTATTGATCCCCTGGCTTTTGGCTCGTTTGCCAGAGGGAAGTTTAGAACTCGATAGCGTTTATGGCATAGAGTGCAAATATCGTCGTGCAAAAATCATCGTCCCTTATCGTTCCATAATCCATCGATTATCCCCCAAATAGAAAATTATCTAAACGAATAAAAAAGATTTTGAGTTTTTTGTTTCTTTTTACTGCGTCACAGTCCCAAGGGGAACTCGTATATAAGAAATAAGATATAAAATGCTTTTGCCTTAGCAAAAACTATTTCAGTGATTTATTTAGAACAAACGTGATACAAGGTTGCAGTCCATAGACAAGTCTCTACAAGGAGTGACTAGAGTCAACTGGCAGAAGGACGACACAAGAGTAAATGATTTTTATGTCTCTGTTTTAGCTTGAAGAGGGTCGCCGACATTTTTCAAAGTCGAAAAATGCATTTTTTTCTGAAAGTACACGTCTTTCTTGATACGTGATTCAAAGTTCATGAAATTTTGAACGGTGGAAGTTTGTTAAATAATTTTCTTAAATTAGCGTTTGAATTCATTAGGAATTCAAACTTTAAAAAAAAATCGTGTGTCTTGAAAAGTTATGTTTTTTCACCTGCAATGTACCTTTTCTCGAAATCTACACGTTGAATCGGCATATTTCTTTATTTGACGTAACAAATACATCCAAAGGAAGGATGTGTCGAGCCATTTTTTTGAAAAAAACGATTCAGTCCCGAGAAAAATATATTTGAAGGTAAAAAAACGTGGTAAAAGATTTTAACAAAATTTCAAAACGATGTCAAAAAATTCTGAAACAAAATATCGAAAAATTAGCTCGATACATTGTTTATAACACTTTGATATCCGCACACGACAAAAATGGTCAAAATCGAACGTACGCTTCCTGAGAAAAGGTACATTGAAAATAGACATTTTTTCGAACCAATATTTTTCTACTTTCAACTGCGCCCAAAATTTTTCTATTTCGAATATTCTCAACAAACCTACACAGAATTATCAATAAAGTCTTTCTGAATAAAAATGAAAAAAAAATTGTCGAAAAATGTTGAATAGTTTTGAAGAAATCTTAATTTGAAGCAAAGATCAGATAGGAGCTTCCTAATATGTTGAACCTTCGTTAAATAATGTTCTGTGATACTGGATGGTGGGAGGTTTTTAATTCGGTGATCGTGATAAGGACTAGAGGTCTAGGTTCGATGATAAGTGGACCAAGTATTTATTTATTAATAATGGTAGGACCAAGAGTTCGTTTAATGATAAATAATTCAGCTATTTGTTTATGAATAATAATATTATTAATGATAAGGTACATTGCTCTAATATTAGCTTTTTCTATTCTCTTTAGATATAAAACGTGAAAACGTTTATCAGTTTTACCATAACAACTGTTAGGTAACTTTTTTTCTCTGGAGATAATGATTATAATATTCTAGGGGAAAATAGATTTTAAGAATATAGTGTAGGGAATTAAATATCGTTTTGAGTTAGAAAAATTAATTCTCCCGAGGAAAATTAATTTTGAGGTAGAATTTCGTATAATTAATATTCGATAATTGATCCTAAGTCTGCGAATTTTGAAGAAAATAATCATCGAGAGAATATTGTGACTATTCGATTTGAGAAAATAATTATTTATTCAAATTTCGTTATAACGAAAATTAATATCTAATTAAAATTATTCGTAATTATAGAAAAAATCAATGAAAATTGAAAATAATAATTTTTCAATTTTTTTTTTAGACAAATATAAACAATTGTTGACAATCGTTTTATTTCAAAATGAACAATTTTTTATGAAATTTAAAGAGAACCGAATAACTGCGATATTTTTTAGCGACGAAATAAAGTTTTTTTGAATTCCTTGAATTAATTTAATTGCTTGAATTAATTCAACAAATTTGATTAATTAACGTATTTACAAAATCCGCAAGTATGTAACGGTTTTTCTTAATGCTTTTCTTTCGAATAATGTCAATCGTTGCGTTTCGTTTACTGTTTTTACTCGATACCCTCGATTCTCTCTCTCTCTCCCTTACTGTATGTGTGTGTGTGTGTGTGTGTGTGTGTGTCGATGAAAAACACCGTTAAGGCGAGAGCGAGAGAAGCTCTTGATATAACAGTATATTGCACGGGTGATAAACGAAGCCGAGAAGAAATGTTGTCTCGAGCATCATCAGGATCACCGTTAAAGTTCCTTTTTCTTCTTCCCCTCGGTTCAAACACGTTTGTGGAATACCTTGAACTCGTGGGCGACTTGGAAACAGGTGGAAAACTGGTAGTTTGTCGTTTCGTTTTTTTTTTCTTCTTATTGTCTTGTTTGATTTGGGCATTAATTTTTTTTTAATCGAGAATTTATGCGTAATGTCAAATTTTTATTTGGGTAAGAAACGTTGATTTTTAAAAGATCCAGCAGATAAAAAAAAACGATAAAATTTATTTTGGAAATGTATGAAATTTTTCAATTTGTGTATTGTTTGGATTAAAAACGGTAGGAACGTTGATTTTTTAACAAAAATATCGAGCAAATAAAAAAAATGAGAGAATTTATTTTGAAACTGTATACAATTTTTTAATTTGTGTATTGCTTGGATTAAAAATACTAGGAACGTTGATTTTTGAACAAAAAGATCGAGCGAATAAAAAAAATGAGAGAATTTATTTTGAAACTGTATGAAATTTTTTATTTTGTGTATTGTTCGAATTAAAAAAAGGCAGGAATTTTGATTTTTGAACAAAAAGATCAAGCAAATACAAAAAAAAAACAAGAAAATTTATTTTGAAACTGTATACAATTTTTTAATTTGTCTATTGCTTGGATTAGAAATGGTAGGAACGTTAATTTTTTAACAAAAAAATCGAGCAAATGAAAAAAAAAACAAAAAAATTTATTTTGAAACTTACACAATTTTTTAATTCATCTATTGCCCGAATTAAAAAAAACGTAGGAACGTTGATTTTTTAACAAAAAGATCGAGCAAATAAAAAATTGAGACAATTTATTTTGAAACTGAATGAAATTTTGTAATTTGTCTATTGCTTGGATTCAATGGGAATTTTTTAAAAATAAAAATATAATTTTAATATTTAATGAATAATTGAGATTCATTTGAATAACAAAAAATGACGTTTGGCTCAAACCGAGATCAGTTACTTTTTCGAGCAAACAAAAATCGTTATTGGCGGTTTACTCCCGATTTGGACAAAACGGAAAACAATCCACAACATCCGCGAATTATTTTCTCGTACGTTAACGAGGGCATTCCTTTTATTATTTCGTCCGAAGGTCGTTCTCACTTGCGTGTGAATTTCCAACTCGTGGAAATCGCAACGATTCATAAAAACCGAACTCGGCCACACTTTTCATCTAAAACCAAATCAGCTTATATTTTTTTTTATTGTTATTAGAAAAATAAATAAATTACCCAATTATTAAATTTCGTAATAAACAATCAAATTTATTATTTTTTCATGTTTCTCGATAATCCACCAATCAGTGAAAACTTTAAATGAATATTTAGAACTTAGTTTTAGAATTCGTGTCGGAGTTTCTGCAAAATTAAGAATTTAGCAAAAAAAATTAGTAAGAATATTTATCATTTGTTTATTTGACTCAAAGACTGATACGATCGGTAAGAAATGTAAAATTAGAAAAATCTGTTTGAATTCGATCGTCTAAACCGGATTTATACGTACGTCTTTCTTTCGAAGAACGGTCAAACTGTAACGTCAGGTTTTATAGACAAACTACTTGTGATCGTAATGAAAAATACGAATAACAGAACGAGAAATAAAATATTGAACTTAACGGTTTAAATTTAACAGATAGAGAGAAAACTGTGATGGGCTTCTAACGGTTTTGAGACGAAATTAAATATCGACATAAGTTCTTAAAATTTTGGTTCAGTATTTCTCGAAGATGATTAACATTTTGGGCCAAAGTAAATCATTAGCTTCAGTAAAATTAATTTGTATATTGATTAATGCTTCGAGTTTGCACCTGTTATATTTATAACATAACATTTTTCCACGAGATAATTTTATCTCGTGGAAAAATGTTATCGTTCACCTGCAATGTACCTTTTCTCGAAATCTACTCGTTGTATCGGCATGTTTCTTTCTTTGACGTAACAAATACATCCAAAGGAAGGATGTGTCGAGCCATTTTTTCGAAAAAACAATTCAGACCCGAGAAAAATATATTTGAAGGTAAAAAAACGTGATAAAAGATTTTAACAAAATTTCAAAACGATGTCAAAAAATTCTGAAACAAAATATCGAAAAATTGGTTCGACACATTGTTTATAACACTTTGATATACACACGCAACAAAAATGGTCAAAATCGAACGTGCAGCTGTTATAAATTATCTCATGGAAAAATGTTATCGTAATTTGCAGGTGGCATTATCTTTCAAACTCACACCTCGCGTTATACAATGTTCGTCTTGATTTTTACGTTTTTCTTGTTTCACGAAGAGCATTCGCGTTAAAATTTAGCTCGATAGTGTTCGGAACATTGAAGAGATGTTGTTGCATCGAAAGTCTTGTTTCCTGTTTGCGATTCGACGATAAAGATACACCTGATGTGAGAGAGACGCGGTTTAATGGCTGCTATAAAATAGTTGTATCGAAGGTTTCTAGGAACATCTAAAAGTAGGTAAACTAGGTTAACAAGCATCGACCATCGATGGGATAAATTTTACGAGTGATTAACTACGATAGTAGGATAGAATCGGGTCACTTTGTATTAATTCTTGTCATTTGACTATTTTCGATACGAAAAGACTTGAATTAGTAAATTAGTTAGTAAATTATGATAGAATCGTTAGTATCTTCAAAAACCCTTGTTGAAGGTCATGGAATTACCACCGGGGTCATCTCTGGAACATTCATCCGATCACTCGAAGGTTTCTACCGATAACGAGCTTTAGTCACGATGGGTTTTGTTAGTTGTAAAGTGATCTCATTTTGTGGATGTCGTTTGAATAAAGATTTTCTTGCAAGGGCTCTTTTCTTCGGTCGGCTATTAGGTATTCTAAAAAGAGGGCGTGAACAGATGGAAGGTCGAAGGTTCGATTCTTTTCCACCAGATAACAATTTATAATAATTGTACACCGTGAAATAGACACATTGGATCTAGGGGATGGGACCCTGGATAAGGCACTGTGGTAATAACTTAGGGGAGAACGGGGGAATTGAAGCCATTTAAGGAAAAGTTGAAATAAAGTAATTTATGAAAGGTATTATTGATGTTTTTCACTGTTGATTACTCCTTTGGTTAGTAAACTTTCATTGTTATGAAATAGAAACTTACTGATAATTGTTTAAGGTAGTGAAAAATTGAATTTTCAACAATGTGTCTTTGTCTCTCATTATCCAACATGGCGGGTAATGGGAGCTATGCACTAACCAAATGTGAAGTCGGCGATGTCACCTTAAACTTAACAAATTCAATAATTTTTTAAGTAAATTTTATTGATAATAAATATGAACATTGAGCACATATTGCATCGTTAAAGAGTAATTGGAAGATAAATTAACACGTGGAAACTTAATAAGGTTTTTTTTCGATTTTTTCCAAGACGTTGACATAGTTTCAACTTATCTCTGTGTTAACCTTCCTAGCTATCCCCTATGTAAGCATGCCTCGCACGGTTTGGTCAATTTTGAAAATAAAAATAATCGTTGACATTCGAATTGGGGTAATGAGAGTCAAAGCCCCTCTGACTCCCATTACCCCGACCAGTAGCCTTTTGAATTGAACATAATAATATAAACAAATTAAGTTGTAACATATTTTTTCTACGTCCAAACCAAAGTACATGAACCAAGCTACCAAATGACCTCCAAAAACAATTAAATAAGAAAACTTTAGATATTTATTTTCATTATGAGAAAAATATTTTTCTTATAACGAAAGGACGCAAAATAGGTTTTTGGTCGTCACTGCTATATTTGTGGCACTGAAGCCGCCATCGACAGTTGTATGACACGAACGAAGTTTAAGGAAGGCATTTGGGTTGTTTCGAAACACGTCGAGTGTTTCTAAGTACCTTTTTTACAAGGGCTCCCATTACCCCACTCTTCTCTAATTAAACGTCTCATGCAATTGACCCCTGTCTACATGATATTAACAATTGGGAGAGAATACCGTGATCTTTATTTTACCTTTCCGAATTTAAGACTTCTTTCGTAGATTAGGCACGCACAGTTATTTATTTATTATTTATTAGACAAATATGGGACCGGGTTGTTTTATGCCCAAATTCCAATGTACTCCGTATTTTGCCTTTTTACATCTCCTCTCCTCATACAAATCTCCATCAACCACTCCGGTGGATCTACAGTTTTTCTTAGGTGAGTTCGGAATCATCGAGAGCACAGAAAAAGCACATACAAATTCCATTCGCGCCGGCGGGATTCGAACCCGGGCCCACTGCGTTGTGAGGCGCGAACGCTAACCCCTATACCACTGCCTCTCTTATTTTTATGATTTACAGTAGAATCTCTATCATCCGAACCAATTGGGACCGAGGCTAGTTTGGATAATCGAAACGTGGCTTTTTTGGGACGAGATCATAAACAACCTAAACCTTATCACATAAAAACCGTACATAGATATTTATTAAAATTTGACATACATATTAACGTGGAGATATACAGGGTGGTCCTCTTTTACGACCAAAGTATGTGTTGTACGGAAAAATGTTCGATACAAAAGTTACATGGTTTATAAGGCTACATCATATGGCGCATTTTTTTTCTTCTAGGTAGAGGCGCTTCAAAGATTTCAAGGTCAACTTTGTTTTTTTAAAGGGAATGCTATATTTTGTATAGCGTAATGTGGTAGAGTATCGACTTCTGAGTAAAAAAGTATAGACCTTTATTAGCCTTAAAGTTAATAACTAACGAGTAATTTTACTTTATTACTTTGAGTACAGTCAGTGACTCGTGGATTATCGCAATTAAGTCTTTGAGCTCTAAGAACGCATATATGCGTCAGTCTATGTGTCTGCGGACCACATAAGCTTGAAAGTACTCAGGTCTCAAAGGGTTAAAGTAAGTTTTCGAATTGATGTCCATTGACATCAATACAGTAATGTAATCTATTAACTAATGAAGAAACTTCATTCTGAACCATATTGTAGTAGATTTGAATCTCCAACTTGATATTACGCGAAGGAAATTTTAAAGTAATAAAGTGAAATTACTCATTAGCTATTAACTTTAGAGTTAATAAAGGTCTATACTTTTTTACTCAGAATTCGAAACTCTACCATATTACGCTATACAAAATATAGCATTCCCTTTAAAAAAACAAAGTTGACCTTGAAATCTCCGAAGCCCCTCCACCTAGAAAAAAAATAAATGCGCCACATGAAGTAGCCTTATAAACCATGTAACTTTTGTATATAACATTTTTCAGTACAACACATAGCTTGGTCGTAAAAGAGGTGCACACGTTGCGTGGACGACCCTGTATATGTGTGTGTGTGTGTGTATATATATATATGTATTTTAAACACCTGAAAAAAGTCGAATGCTTTTCTTTATGTTTTTTTTTTCATAAAATCGTCAGTTTTTAATTATCTGCACGATGTCAGAAATATATTGAAACTGCGACTAACAACACACTCGATGAAACACAGCGCGTTTCAAACACGTTCGATATACGCCCTTGCATGCCCACGATTGTCGCAAAGATACCTTGTTACTGGCTACCATCCCCGTGATTTTTCGCACCAATGTTCGGATGATCGAGGTTCTACTGTACTTTTTGAATCAGCATTCTCAATTTTTTGCTAATTTCGCAAACTCTCTAACGCCTCATTAAATTGTGCGTCATTCAATCGACTTTCAACAAAGATCAAATTAAATTCCAAATGTATCGGTACTCTCAGAAAAAACAGTTTGTGAAAAAAACCAATTTTTTTTTTGCCGGTAGGGGATTCGAACCCCGAACCCTCGGCGTGACAGTCCGGCACCTAACCAACTACGCCACAACCCGTCCCCTGTATTTATTATATAAAAACTTAACTAATATTTTGTGGAATAAAAAATGTCGAGTCTTCATAAACGTAATAAAACCGCGGATTTAATTTCAAGAAACCTGAGATCGTTGAATTTTTGCGACAGCATGTTATATTAGTTGCAACTGTGCTATTTCTATCAATGCGCAGCGTGAACGAATCACCTGCTTCTCGCTATTCTATATAATTTAATTCTGCAAAATACAATTAACGTAAAGAGAAGACAATTGTTTGAAAACAATGGCCATTTTAATACGACTCAATGCGAGAAGCCGATCAAAGGATAATGGCGCCGTGTTCTGCAAAAAATAATAAAACTTAACAGCCAAGAAATTTTACGGAGGGAAGGCTAGGAGGAAAGGGAAAAAAACCGACAAACTGGCAAAAAGGAAATGCTGCTATTTCTGCTCAACGAGAACGGATGAGAAAACGTCATGCTTCCACACCCAGTGTGGGAAGCAACTTTATAGGCATTTTTGTCGGATCGCTCGACCTACGTTTACAATTTTTTATGTTATCAACAATCGGTTGCATAGCTAAAAAATAATTTAAAATTATCTCTACAGTATTCAATTTGTTTTCCACTTTGGTGAAAAATAATTATTATTTGAGGTTATGTGCAATCGACTCGGTCGGTAACAGAAACTGTAATCCAAATTTGTCTCGGTCGATTATTCTTTCGAGCAAAAAAAGAACAATAAAGTGGCTCTAGCGATTGAGCTGTTTATTTTTCTAATAATTTGTCCGAATTGTCAACTGCTTTAAAGGAAATCGTGAAGAAAAATACAACTGGCATTAATTGTGGCTCGGTCGGTATTGCAAATCGTGGTCGAACAAAACTTACCCTTATAGAACACATTTGAATTACAATAATTTCTTTAAAAAACAATGAACTTTCTAAAAAAAAAAAACGAACTAAAAATATTTTTTTTTCACATTTTAGTATGAAATTTAACTTCAAGGAAGATATGCATTTTTTTTTTAATTTCTGAAAATAATTCTTGCTTTGGAAAAAAAAGAAACGGTAATTTTTTCAAAATAATTAATAAGTTTTTGCTGATACGAAAAAAAAATAATGATCGAGAAAAAACAATTATGGAGCGTTTTCATTGACGAGAGAAAATCGAGTCCTTATTTATCCGCTCAATGATTCAGAGTGAGAAAAGATTTTTTTTTATTTTATTTTATTCGAGTACTCTCGTGTGAAGTAACTCAAGTGTGTGAAATCCTCGAGTTCTAATAAGGTAAATTACGAACGGGAACATCTGCCGATGATTTTGCAATTCTTTTATGGTCTCTACTAACAGGCTTGGTATAATTTCGACCCATATATTTAATCATCATAATACTATAAACGTCCTCGACTCAAATAAAAAAAAAAAAAAATTTTTTTTAAAAATCTTTTACAATTTATTTTCTCAATTTAGTTCGATTTGAAATTCCACTATTTATTTTCATTTTTGAGTTTTCACTTTTGCGTTTTGACTTCGATGCAGATTGCAAAATTGGAAAAAAAGTGGGAAATAAAAAAATTCATATTTTTTTTTAAATCAAAAACTTTAAAAAAAAGAGACAAAATTTTTTTTTGCCACGACAATAATAATGGAAAATCAAAATCATAAATTACATTGTAAAAAAATTATTTTTAGTTCTCGTTATTCGGTGCTTGCTCTGCTCGTGTTTGTGTTATTTTTTGTTCTTCCTCCTTCTCTCTGTCTCACTCGACCGAATATTTGATTTTATGCGTGTCGACTTCCACATCCGAGAGACGTTCTATATTTTGCTAAAAAAAAAATGCATCATGGCGAACTGGCGGCTCGAACGAGCTCTCAAGACCATGAACAAGGGAAATTTTCAAGCTCGCGTTCAATTTCTACTTCCGCCATTTTTATTTATTTTTATCGATTTTTTTCTTTGGAAATTTTCAACTTTTTTTAAATATAAAAATACGAAATTATTCAACATTGTTTTTTGCTTTTCGATACAAAGCTTCGTTATCGATAAAAAAAAGAAAAGATTTTCGTAAAATTTTTCGAGCGTGTTAAATTTTGAGAAAACGTTAATTTTTCAAAAATAATTTACGATCGTACGATTTCTCGTAAATTTTTGATGATAAACTAAATTTTTTCAACGCTGATGAACTAGTGAACGACTATGCTCGATATTTGGCTCGAATCGTTCGAACGATTTCGATTTAATAAAATTGCTAATTTTGCAAAAATTTTTTATTTTCCTACCAATCGTAATTTTCATAAATTTACGATCACCTAGCCAAAAAATATTTTATACAAATTCCCAAATCGATATCGATTATACGGTATCGATTTTCAAAATAAAAAAAAAACCATTACGTTCTTTCGAGCCTTTAATTAATTGCAATGACTCGATTATAATCAACCTTGATCACATCATTATTATTTTTTCGTATTAGTATTTTTATTATTATTATTTTTTTATTACTATTTTCATTATAATAATAATTATTATTTTTTTATTAGTATTTTCATAATAATAATAATTATTATTTTTTATTACTATTTTCATAATAATAATAATAATTATTATTATTAATTAATTAATTATTATTATTTGTTATTAGTGATTTATAATAATTTATAATAATAATTACTATTGTTATTAATTAATTATTATTTTTTTATTAGTAATTTTAATAATAATAATAATTATTATTATTATTATAAAAATACTAATAAAATACTAATAATAATTATTATTATTATTAAATATTAATACCGTTATTTTAATTCTTTGTCCTTGAAATTTCCCAACGAAAATTTCTCCCTTTATTTTCTTCCAGTTTTCTTTCGACTTATTCATCGGTTTATCCGAGGATTTCGCCTCTCCCTCGGTGCACACGAGACAAAATCGACCCTGACCCTGAAGACTCTTTCTCTCCCTTCCTCTACGTATAAATATACATGTATATACGTGTATACCGTATAGCTATATAGTAACTCCCCCCACTCCTCCGTGCCAGCCGCCCCCCACCCCTCCTCCTTCCGGCCTGGACGATCCTGGCTGGGCACGAGCCACGCATACGATACGCAGTTTTGACGCTTTGTACCCGGCTACAGAAACTTCGATCGGGTCTGAGGACACATCTATATACACGCCGTGTATTGCATGAAAATCCATTTCCGTACAATTTCGGAGAATTCCGTTTTTTTTTTCCAATTTTTTTTTTAACTCAATCGTAAATAAAAAAAAATTTCTTAAAAATAAAGAAATATTCAATTCGATTAATTTCACTGTGATTTGTTTTCGCTACATTTGGAATTTATAAATTTCACAAAAATATTTATTGCGCAATGAAACAAAAATGAAAAATATGAATATGCGAATTTTCGTAATTAAATTCGTCGATTAAATAATTTTTTCAAAATTTTCAATTCGATATTTCCTTTTTTTTTTTTTTAAGTAATTTTTTCGCGTACGATTTAATTTTGGTTTTCTCGACGGAATGAAAATTCGAACGACAGTTTTTTTTTTTGTTACAAAAAAATATATCGTCGTGCTTGAAAACTTTTCACGCACATTTTGTTCCTCGTTATCATTTTGAATAAAATAATTTTGTTGTGTAAGCAAAAAAAAAAAACAAAATTATCTTTCCGATCGTTCCACACCCATTTCCGTTCTTCGACTCTTTCGTCCTTGAAAATACCGAGACAACGCGCCCAATTTTCTTTCACAAAACACGATCTTGACACTCGATATTTTTTGTTTGTTTTTCTTTCACTTTTATCACAATTAATTTATTTTTGTTATCTCGAAAAAAAAAAAAAAAAAAAATCATTTCTTCCTCTCGCAATACGTATTAATTTTGTTTTGTTGCGTTTCGACGACGCTCCTGCGGGCCCATCCTTGGAATCGATCGTCGCACGTAACCCCCAAATCGCACAATACCGTCGATGGGGAAAAAAAAGAACGTATATACGTCTCACCGTCGCGAGTTCACAAAATTCGAGAATTTAACGAGATTAAAAAAAGAAAAAAAAGAAAACAAATACGTTATTCGTGAGGATGTCTGTACTCACTTTTTGTGTTTATTTACTCTCTTCGGTTGATCTTCGTGGAAATCCCGGCGACGAATCACACCGTTACACAAAAAAAATATGGTCGACGCACGAGAGAATGACAAATTTGTCCAGAATGCACGAAGATTCTTTGCGAACGTGAATGGACAATCGTTAACGGTTGGATCGTGATTCTTGTTAGTTGAATTTTTCGTTATTTAAATTAATTGGCGAATAAAAACGGTAGAACGTTCGCAATTCGTTTCGAAAACGAGAACCTCACGTAATGACGTCCGTCGCGCGACTGGGCAAGAGCGAGAGCCGGGAGTTCGAGTCACCGTGGTCGAAGCTCCTGAGGGAGAGAGAAGGAGCGAGTGCGAGTGCGCAAGGACCGGCGTGCGGTCGACGCGGAAGGGAGGGGAGGGGAGTAGTGGGGAGCGGCGATTGGCGAGCGCCGTCGGTGCGCCGGCGTAGTGGGGCAGGGGGGGGGGGGGGCAGAGCGATAGTTCGTAAGGGGAAAGACCATACGTATAGATATAGCGCGCGTTGTTAGTGCCGGGTAGACGAGGAATTGCGAGGATAGCCGAAGCTTACCGACTATGCGGGGGAGTGACCGAGAAAGACGCCAGAGACATGAGATATAAAAGAGAGGAGAATAAATGGAAGCTGCACCGTAGCATTTTCGTTGCGTTCGCTGCTAGGGGTATTGTTCCATTTATTTTTCATCTCGAAACGCTTTTAGTCATTTTTTTTTCTTATCTGGTCGCTGATATTTATTATCTATTATCTACATAAAAAAATCTAATAGAGTTATCTAGATATTTATCTACTTTGTTCCGAAACGTTATCTAGATGGAAAGGTGTTATCTATAATAATTGTTTTCGGGGTACTAGGAATTATCTGAAGATAATTATCTAGATAATTGTAATATTATCTAGAAAGGTGCTCAATTATATACAATGAGGTTGAATACTTTTTGTTTTACCGAATATAATGTACAGTATCTAAATTAACTTAATTTTTAATCCGAAGAAAAATTATCTAGAATTGTGTACAATCTTATAAAGAAATCTACAATATTTTTATAAACGTCTAAAATTTTGTATTCAATATTATCTACGAAATATTGTCTGGAGGGATGAAAAAATCATCTATTAATATTATCTCGAAGATATGGAATTATCTAGAGTCGTACAAAATGAAATTGTGAAAATAAAGAAAAAAATGAAAAGTAATAAATCGAAGAGCGAGGAACTCTCGGGGCATACACATCGAGCCCGAGCATCATGGAGAGCCGGCGAGAGACGCCGACGCCCGCTCGTCTTTCCCTTCCCACCGCTCGACGGGCGGCGGCGAGACTCTCTTCCTCTCGCCGTGATGAAAACGCGGGCCGGTGAACTCCCCGGACTCCCGGGCAATCTGCGCTGACTCTCACGCTCCTGCCTCAACACACGTATTGCCTTTAAACACGATTCTAGAAAATCCTTCTTTGAGATTTTAGAATTCGTTTAGGTTTGAATTTTAGACGTCATTTTGAACAAATTTTAGAATTAACGTCATCGAAGTTTCAAATTAACGAAATTGACAAAATACATAAAGACAATACATCACACTGGACCCTGTTAACTTTCTATGAACACGGTTTCACATATTTTAGTTTCATTTTAGAAACTCTATTTTAATTCTTGAAAGACCAAACGTTCCGAGTTCAGGTCGCTCGCGATTTTTAGCACACGGTGCTAGAAAATCCTTCTTTGAGATTTTAGAATTCGTTTAGGTTTGAATTTTAGACGTCATTTTGAACAAATTTTAGAATTAACGTCATCGAAGTTTCAAATTGACGAAATTGATCAAATAAATAAGGACAATACATCACACTGGACCCAGTTAATTTTCTATGAACACGGTTTCACATATTTTAGTTTCATTTTAGAAACTCTATTTTAATTCTTGAAAGACCAAACGTTCCGAGTTCAGGTCGCTCGCGATTTTTAGCACACGGTGCTAGAAAATCCTTCTTTGAGATTTTAGAATTCGTTTAGGTTTGAATTTTAGACGTCATTTTGAACAAATTTTAGAATTAACGTCATCGAAGTTTCAAATTGACGAAATTGATCAAATAAATAAGGACAATACATCACACTGGACCCAGTTAATTTTCTATGAACACGGTTTCACATATTTTAGTTTCATTTTAGAAACTCTATTTTAATTCTTGAAAGACCAGACGTTCCGAGTTCAGGTCGCTCGCGATTTTTAGCACACGATGCTAGAAAATCCTTCTTTGAGATTTTAGAATTCGTTTAGGTTTGAATTTTAGACGTCATTTTGAACAAATTTTAGAATTAACGTCGTCGAAGTTTCAAACTAACGGAATTTTATAAACTGTTTTTTAATCCTTGAAGAACAAGACGTATCTCGTTCAGATCACTCGTGATTTTTTTTTCTTACCTACGAACATTCGCAGTGATTTTTTTTTCCATCGTTCCGTTAATCTCGTTCCCACGAAAATTCTTCGCATTCGTAGATTCATCGAATCGATTAAATAGTTCTTGAACGAATGTTTATAACGCGTTCATGCAATTAATGATTTCCTGCTCTTATTTTGCCGGTCTCGCTCGCTCGCCCATCACAATGATTCCTCGAGTCCGTGCGTTGATGTTATGCTGGATAATAATCTGCGGTAAGGAAGTCACCGTTTCCTCTTTGGCCACTAGATCGTACGTTTTTTTTCCTTTTTTTTACCAGTAGAGTGTTCCAATGTAATGGCGGTATTTACAAGCTTGTACCCCGATTTCATGCAATCATGAATTCTCGCTAATTTATCTGTTATAACTAGCAGATAAACAAGACATTTGAAAAAAATTGTAATTACTTGTTAATTGTTCAATTAGCGTTTATTTTTTGTAATGTTAATGATAAGATTGTGTTTGAAAACAAAAAGAATGATAAATAAGCGAATGGAATTAAAACCTGGAAGGAATCAGGAATTGACGCCAACGGGATTACCAAAAGGTACTTCAGGCTCTCTTTCATCGAGGCGTGTATGTTGTGTCTATTTGAGACGGGAGTAAATACGAGCCTGGCAAGGAAATGCGAGACCGGGGCAAGCTCTTGAAACAAATGTACGCATCTTCGTTCGGGCTACAGATATTACAGACCGTATAATATATTCCGTTACTATGAATTGGGAACGATGCAGCGGATGAGAGAAAGAAAGCGGAGTAGACCGATTCTGCAACTTGAGATGCGATAGAAATGCGCAGTGTGCGTTGATGATGTGGTCATCAATGAGAATAGAGAACCGGACGGACAAGTAACTTGAAGAGTTACCATTGAAGGAAGTGCCTTGGATGAGGGGCTTGTTTAGAAGAGGTCAACTTCGGAATTGGAGGTTACTTGGAGAATGAAAAGTCACGTGATTGTGTGAAGCCCTAACAAAGGTTTTCTGGTTGGAAACGTTGGAAATGCTCAGGAGATGAGGTTCCTACAGAAAGGACGTCTGTAGAGTGGAAATTGGAAGCCAGGTGATCTACTATCAACCGTGTTCTAGTGAATTGGGGTTTTTAGGGAATTGGAAGCTCTCAACGGAACATCTTCGGTAGATGAGGTCTCTTCCAAAGACAGGCGTTTACAATGACCAAACCTTGGAGCAAATGATATTATAGGAAAGACATGCTTGTTAAAAATGGCTTCCGGGAACAAAAAGCTCGAAATGGAAAGTCTTAAGGGACGTGATTACTACGGAAGTTAGATCTCTATAGTGGAAAGCTTCTACGCCAGGTGATCCACTAGCAAAAGTTTCCTAGTGAATTGGAGTTTTTAGGGAATTGGAAACTCTCAACGGAACATCTACGGTAGATGAGGTCCCTTCCAAAGACAGGCGTTTACAATGAAAAAACCTTGGAGCAAGTGATATTATAGGAAAAATATGCTTGTTAAAAATGGCTTCCAGGAATGAAAAGCCTGAAATGGAAAGCCTTAAGGGATCTGGTTCCTACGGAAGTTAGGTCTCTATGGTGGAAAGCTTCTAGGCTAGGTGATCCACTAGCAAAAGTTTCCTGGTGAATTGGAGTTTTTAGGGAATTAGAAGCTCTCAATGGAACATCTTCGGTAGATGAGGTCTCTTCCAAAGACAGGCGTTTACAATGACCAAACCTTGGAGCAAGTGATATTATAGGAAAGACATGCTTGTTAAAAATGGCTTCCGGGAATGAAAGGCCTGAAATGGAAAGCCTTAAAGAATGCGGTTACTACGGAAGTTCGGTCTCTATAGTGGAAAGCTTCTAGACCAGGTGATCCACTAGCAAAAGTTTCCCGGTGAATTGGAGTTTTTAGGGAATTATAAGCTCTCAATGGAACATCTTGGGTAGATGAAGTCCCTTCCAAAGACAGGTCTTTACAATGAAAAAACACCTTGGAGCAGGTGATACTACAGGAAAGGTATCTCGTTGAAAGGGACTTACAGGAATGAAAGGCCCGAAATGGAAAGCTTTAAGGGATGTTACTACTACGCAAGGGAGGTGTCTAGAGTAGAAAGCTTCCAAACCCGGTGATGCTCTAACAAAAGGTTCCCAGTGAATTGAAGTTTTTAGCGAATTGGAAGCACTTACTCGAACATTTTTGTGGGATGAGGTTTCTTCCAAGAGCAAGTCCGTACAGTAAAAAGTCCCCGGAGTAGGTCATACCATAAGAGAGATCTTCTAGCTAAATAGAAACTTCCAGGGGATGGGAGACCCAGAATGGAAAGCCTTGGAGGATGACGTTACTACAAAAGACAGGACTCTAGAGTGGAAAGCCTCTAGGCCAGATGATGCATTAGCAAAAGTTTCTGAATAAATAAAAGTTTTCAGGGAATATGAGACCCACATGATGAGGTTCCTACGAAAGGCATATCTCTAGAGTCAATAGTCCCCAGTCCAAAGGACATGCCCTAACAAAGATTTCCCAGAGAATAAAGATTGTAAATAACTGGAAGGTCATCTCTGGAAAGCTTCTCTAAAAATGAAAGCCCTCTACGAAAAGAAATTCACCTAAATGCACCAGAATGAACCCTAGGGAATGGTCCACGAAAAGGTGCCCATCACCTAGACTCCTCCGAGGAATAAAGGATCCTTCAAGAACGAGATCCCGTTTAGAATAAGTTTCCCAGGAACCGCCGCTAAAACATTTTAACACGTTCCCTGCCAGACCGTTTTTAGAACACTTTCCATTCAAGCCGTGTGGGGCGTATGCGCCCCACGCTTTACAGTTGTAGTATTTTGTTTCTGGCGTATGTCTAACAATAATTAAAATTGTGGAAAAATCATAACTATCAAGGAAAGGTTGTATATAGTTTAACATGCATAACACAACTAATAAATTTATTTTTCTAGGAATTAATTTCTAGGAATTATTTCTCTAAATTCTTCATTGTACAATGATAATCCCAAATGGCTTGAACGGAAAGTTCAGCGTGGGGCGCATATGCCCCACGCGGCAGGGAACGTATTAAGGACTCTTAAGGACTCTCCCAAAACTCAGTCTCTCCTAGAAAATAAGAAGTGTTTAAAGAAAATGGAAACTCACATCGTCAACTAACTCATCCGACGTCCACCCTACTGCAACCTAATAAGTATCCAACGAGACAAATGACATGAAAATGGACGAAAAATTTCCAAAGGACGAATGGAAAAACCGGAAAGAGAGCTGTAAACTTCACTACCGAGAAAAGGAATAAGACCAACCAATTAAAAAGGATCGTTAAACTGAACTTCTCTCCCTACACCATCCACAATACGATATAATTCGATTCCAAGCTTCGTGTGCGGGTCCGAGCACACCTTGGTAACACGTGGACCGTGTCTAACAAGTACATAATCTATGCGCCAACCTCGGCAAGAGGCATTGATATAACACGAGCAAGGCTTCTCGCTAAGTAAACGTATTCCAATTGGGAGCTGTAAAAGATTTTCGCGAAAGCGGAAGTAAACGCTATTATGTCTTACGCCAAATTAATTGAGACACAAAGTGGATTCGTGCAGCTATCTCGTGTTCCATGGATTGTTAAGTAAGATAAAGAAAATAGCAGAACGAGGAAATAAAAGTAACGTCAGCTAAATCCAGAAATTCAGGTAACGCAACGGCCATGATGCGCTAATGACAATGTTAAGTTAATAATAGCGAACATTTTTATTATGATCGTTAATATTATTGCTTAGGAAAAATTGCCTACGGTAAAAACTGTAATTCGCGCACGCTAAGAGAATTTTCATTGCAAAATTCTCTCAAGCTAAATTGCTACACCGATATTACGCTAAAAACGATGCGGCAATCTAGAATTTTTTTTTCATAAACAATTTTTTTTCTACAATAATATTATTATTAGCTGGACAAAATTGAAACAATGAAGATTAATGGAACAGTGAGATTTTGTATCGATAAAATGTTTTTTGTGCTTTTTAATTTTTGTTCTACTTACCAACAGCCACGTCACCGTTTCTAAATCGTCGACGTTGTTCCCTAGTTGTTCTCGCAATATTTGCATGACGATCGAGATTGTGACTCTCCTGAAATTTAAACAGAGCCATGGTATACGAATGAAATAAATTAGCAGACAAATTTCTATATAAAAGGCAAGTCGAATTGATATTTGTAAATAAATTACATTTTGAGATTTTTCGAAAATTATTGAAAGATTCTGCAAGCTTTGGGAAAAAATTATTATCTTAAGATGATGATTTGATAGAAATTTTGAATTTTTAATAATGCCTTCAAATTTACTCAAAATTCATTTGATTAATTGATTATAATTGAATTGGAAAATTTAGAAACCGTAAAATTTCGATGCGGAGATCTGTTGACTCTCGAGTCTTCGTCTCTCGTACGACATTCTTCTCTATGGGTTATACTCTTCTGACAATGATCTTGAAACAAAAAAAAAGTATAGTGTAAATTTTAATTTTTTTAAATGAGAAAATAAAGTCCCATTATTTGGGAACAAAGGGTCTTTACCTATTGTGTTCCACTATGGCGTAACTTTTTTTAAGATTTAAAAATCTCATGATTCTATAGAAAAATGGATAAGGATTTAAAAAAAAACAGTTTTATAATTTTGACAAAATTGTATCATAGTCAAAAATTGAAATTAAAAGAAAAATGCCCTTTTTCAAGGATCTTATGAACCGATATAGCTGTTAATTTTTTTCCTGGAAGCTACCATCAGCTTCCAAAACATATCCAAAATTTAAATCAATTGAAGAACGCATTTCTGAGCAAATTTTTTTTTATTTTTACATATTTTGCTTTTTTTCAAAAACCAATTGAGTTAGGGATTTGAAACTTTCAGGATCTTAGCATTTCATTAATACCAACATATCCTTCCAGTATAATTAAGGAGGTTCGACATATTCGGAAGCCCCGATCTGATCTTCTTTGATTCAAATTGAGAGTTCTTCACATCTATTCAACATGCTTCGATCACTTTTTTTTAGTTTTGTTCACAAAGACTTTATTAATAATTCTATGTAGGGTTTTTGAGGATATCCGAAATAGAAAAATTTTGGGATTAGTTGAAAGTCGAAAAACATTGGTTCGAAAAATGTCTATTTTCAATGTACCTTTTCTCCGGAACCGTACGTTCGATTTTGACCATTTTTGTTGTGTGTGTATATGAAAGTGTTATAAACAATGTGTCGAGCCAATTTTTCGATATTTTGTTTCAGAATTTTTTGACATCGTTTTGAAATTTTGTTAAAATCTTTTACCACGTTTTTTTACCTTCAAATATATTTTTCTCGGGTCTAAATCGTTTTTTCAAATAAATGGCTCGACACATCCATCGTTTGCATGTACTTGTTACGTCAAAAAAGAAATATGCCGATACAACGAGTAGATTTCGAGAAAAGTTACATTGCAGGTGAAAAAACATAACTTTTCAAGAGACACGATTTTCTAAAAAAGCTTGAATTTCTAATGAATTTAAACGCTAAATTAAAAAAATTATTTAACACACTTCCACTGCTCGGAATTTCGTGAAATTTGAACCACATAACAAGAAAGACTTGTACTTTAAGAAAAAAAATGCATTTATCGACTCTGAAAAATATCGATTAAATTTAAAATGCATTTTTTGACGCTGCGATATGTCGAACCTCCTTAAATTACCTCTCGGGCAGATTCGGTACACGCAAAGAATTTTTAAATAATTTTTACTGTGAAATCACAGTAACTGAATGCCAAATGTGCAATTCTTCAGGTTTTTAGGAAATAAATTATACATTTTAATGGAAACAAGTAAAAATTTACTGTTGCGTGACAGAAATTAAAAATATTTTCTAGAATTTTTACTGAAATTAGCAGTAAATTTTCGTGAAACGTAAACATTACTACAATAACTTGAAAAAAGGGCTGATACAAATGAAAGTGTACGGTGGATATTGAGAAATTTGCGTATTTGTCTTGAAAATTGAAAAAAGGAAGCCGAAATTTTTCGTGCGTTCACCAGAATTTTTACGTTCTTCGCAGTAAAATCAGTTAAGGCTAGGTCCCCTGGCCGTAATCCGTGAGCTCTGTGTATCGCGAGTAAAAATTATGCTACGTGCTAAAATTTTGACATGCCTGAAAGTAAAATATTTCAAACTAATGTCAATTTTTAACTGTTTGCATATTTATCACCGGCTTCAAGTTTTTAATGTAATTTTTACTGAGATTTCACCGTAAAAATTAATAAGAAATTCTCTCCGTGTATACTTATAAGCCTTTGGCCTTTTAGATTTTTTGTTCGTTTAATAATAATTAATATTAATTACCAAAATTGACACGTGGCGCTGTATTTTCTTGCGCTCTTATGAGTATTTTCATAGCGTTTCGAGTTTCTTTCGGGAATTTAATGTCCCTCGAGACTCCACAAAGGTCTTCGGTCGTTGGTGCTTCCCAGTCTTGTTCAGAATTTTCGGATTCGCAAATATTATCTTTTTCCTCCACTTGGAAAAACCTTGGAGTAATTGGAAGAATCTGCGTCTCTGCATCAAGTCGAATGTATAATATGAAAATTAAAAAAAAACGTCGTTAATAAAATTTGTTAATTAAAAAATTATAATAAAATAAAATAAAAAATAATTATTAAATAATACGAGGTTATTATTATTTATTTTCTATCTAGTATTGATTTTAATCACCTGATGCGTTGAATGAATTTTGAACATGCGATATTCCAGCGTTTTTCTCACAATCGGAGCAAGAAAAAATTTTTTTTTTCGTCCTCAAATTTGAATTTTCCTTTTTCTCCATCTCAATTTTTTCAAAAAATGGTCCCAAAGACGTTGGAGAATCCGTTTCGGAATATTTCAAATTGTCAGAATATTCTTTTTTCCCTTTTTTCCAACTTCTCCGTGGGAATTGTTCAAATCTCAAATTTTTTGAAAATTCGATTTTTTTCAACGACGATTTATCATCGATCACTCGACCAGGAAGTCTAAAAGTCACGCGACGAGAAGTCGGACTCTTTCTTCGTTTTAGAATCGATGCTCTACAAACGAGTTTAGATTCGACGAAGTTCTTCGAATTTTTTTTATTCAAAAAACACTTTTCACAAAATGCAATATTTTCCAAATTCGAAACGGTTAATGTTCTCGTCCGCAAATCATTTAATATTTTACAATTTGATCGCTCGAGGGATTGAGAATTTTTTTTTGACGCTTGAGAATTGACGTCTGGTTTTTTTTTAATATTTGCTGATTCGTCGAAATTTTCAATTTTTTGATTTTTCATCGATTGAACCAAATTTCTCTTCATCAGCAATTTTGGCAATTCTTGTTTTATGATGGTACGAGCCTCGATGAAATTTCGTGGTTTTTTATTTAAAAATTTATTCGAAAAATTGGCTTTTTCCGCCCAAAATTTGAATTTATCTTCTTCGATAGTTTCATCGATTTCCGACGACGTATTTCTAAAACTTTCCGGCTTCCTTGCAATAAACTGTCGATGTTGCTTTTCCAAAATCGTCTCCCACTTGAATTCACGTTTTTTTGGACATTTCCTTGTTGATACTTTTTCTTCATCGAAAATATTTAATTTTTCTATCTTTTCGAACGTTTCCAATTGTGGCGTTATATCTATTTTTTCATTAGAGACCAGGCCTTGTTTTTCACTTTCCACGCCAAAACTCAAATTTGGTTGTCCATCAATTTTCAAAATTTCGCGTTTCGAAGCAGAAATTGTCAAATCTTTTTTCGTTTCGATCTTTTCCATTTCGTTCGTGTAGTTCTTTTTCAAATCGTCAAAATTTTTCGTTTTTTCAAATATTATTGACTCGTTTTTGAGTAAAATTAATTTTTCCAATTCTTCTTTTTTCTTAATTGTGTTTCGTTTTATCGTTTCTGTGCCCAACAATTCGTCGTACGAAGGCATTAAAACTTCGCAAGTTCTCGAAATTCTTAAATTAATTGGAGGATTTTTACAATTTTGAAAATTTTTGGAAATTTCTTGACCGGATTTTGTCTGAATCGGCAAATCTCGAGGAAATTTCTTCTCCGTGCATTTGGTTCTAGTAGGACGAACGCAAACGGTACTTCCGGATTGTTTTTTTCTGATTTCAACTTTTTCCAATATTTGTGAATTTTTGACATCATTTTTGGAAACGTTTTTGTAAATTTTTTTTTCGTCATTACAAACTTCACCCTCTTCGATATCTCGAAAGTCACTAGAAAAAGTATCGACTGAATTTTTGGATTCCTCACTTTTCAAATAATTTTCAAAATTTGCGTCTCTCGATTTATTTTCCATTTTCTTCGTCTCAATTTCTTCTCCCACGAGACTCTTGCACGAAATTCTTCTTGCATCCACGATATTTTTGTCAGACACAGATCTTTTTGAAAAATTGTTAGACACTTTTTTAAAAATTGGCAAATTATTGGATTTTTCAAAATTTATTAATTCGACGTTTTGTTTGCTGGACAAAAATTTTGCCGGAATCTCGTTTTCCGAACTCGAATCTTGAAAATTGTTCTTTACTCTCAAAATTCTTGGCGATTTTTTGAAATTTTCATTTTCCAATTTTCCTCGACGCCTTGAGCGTAATTTTGCCTCGATCTTCGAGCATGGTTTTTTACATAAGAGACCAGCGTCGGGACGAACCCCGATGCCTTTGATTTCGCCCTGTTTCATTTTTTACGTGGCATCGTTTTTATTCCAATCAAGGTTAAACGTCATTCTCCTTATTTCAAAAATGAAGGATCGAAAAATAGAAGAAACACGCGACGATGAAAGCAGACGATTGAATAAAATTAAAAAAATATTTGCTAATTTTAATTAATTATAATAATTAATTAATATAAAGATTAAACAATTTCTTTTCTCAACAATAATTTTTCATAACGGAATAATCATTGTTATCTGAATAATTTATCATGATGAATTTTTTTACTTATTGTCACAATAAATTAAGATATTAAAAATATACAAATTTTATTAAAAACAAAATAACTTTTTTTTTTGATAATTGATAAAATGGTCAAATCAGATTCGTTTTTAGCTTGTACCGTCACTTGTTGAATGTCGTCTTGATAGAAATAGCATCGAGTTCCTCGATAAGGAGGATGTTTATGTTTGAGGTAATCTTTGGGTCTTCGATGACATTATCCTTGCATCGTTCAAGGAAGTCACGATTTGGCAGGCTAACGAGCTAGAGCCCGGCCAATGCCCGGTCAATGCTCTCCAGCTAAGCCGCCTAAGCCCCAGATAAGGTCCACTGCATCCCGAATCATTACTGGACTCTGGGAGAGACGAGCCTTGCTCTGTTTCACAATGTAATCCCATAAAACTCAAATGTTTTTGCTACGCAAATTAGGATTTAATCTATACGCAATACGTTTCGCGTACGTAAGTTTGGCGAATTGAATTCGAACTGGGCTGTACCGTTCGAATGCATTGTACTGTTCGAATCTTTCGCTGAGACTATTCGAATACTTGATTCGAACTATTCGAATGGACTATTCGGATCCTTCGTTCGGACTATTCGAATTCTTTGTCCAGACTATTCGAATCCTTCAAACTTTTCGGATTTTTTTGGATTATTCGATTGATTTGAAGCGCTGGAGACCTTTCAATCTTTCGAACTCTTCGTTTGGATTGTTCGAATCCTTCATTTGGACTATTTGAGTACTTTAAAACCTTCGGACTATTCGAATCCTTCGGACTATTCCAGTTGTTCGGAGTATTCGGATCATTTGGCATATCTGGGTCCTTCGGACTATTCGAGCCCGTCGGACTATTTAAATCGTTCGTCATATTCGAGTCCTTCGCATTATTCGAGTCCTTCAGACTATTTGAATCCTTCGGACTATTCGAGTCCTTCGGACTGTTCAAATCGTTCGTCATATTTGAGTACTTCGGACTATTCGGATCCTTCGAACTATTCGGATTGTTTGAATTATTTAAATCGATCGTTCTGGCATTCAAATCTCTCGGTTGCTTCAAAACCTTCAAATCGTTCAAATCTCTCAATCTAGTCACATCCTTCGGACTATTGCAATCCTATAAGCTGTTTGAATCCCGCGAAACTTTTGATCTCTTCTAACTTCTTAAATCTGTTTCCCCATCCAAATTCTTAGCACCGAACGAATCCTTCGAATTGTTCCAACTCTCTGACCTCGAGGAATACTCGAGCTGACCTGCAACTGGATAATGACGTCATCATCGATATAAGCTCTGAAAACAATCCTGCTCGACGACCCGAAGCCCGAGAACGTTGTCATTATCGACCAGCGATTCGAGAGCCACGTCACCCTCGACCCGAGCTCCGAGAATGATGACGTCGTCGATCTTGAACTCCGATAGGACAACGGTAGCACGCAAAACCGTGCCACGGGTTATTAAGTGCCCATGCCCAATGAGAACGTGGCCAATAAGCGCTCGTCACGAACCAGCGCCTGAGCTAAATCGCCATCTGGTGCGCCAAATGGGTACTCGCATTACCCGCATACAAGCCGGAGCTTCAATTTTTCAAGCTGAGCTCGAGCGCACGTACACATAACCTCTCGTGCACATATATCTGTTTCTATTATAAATATACCTAGGTATAACGAAACTTTGATATATTAACGTTTCAAGTTAACCTAGATGAGCTCGATGAAAAATTAGTTGCAGTTTACGCCACTAGGGTGCCTAAAGACATAGACCATGGTCGGAAACTGGCTGACAGTACTGCCAGTACTGTCGCTGGTTTGACTGGAAAATGCGCGGTCTGTTTTAGTGATGGCATGGCTGACAAAACCGACCGCGTCTTACAGTATTTTCAGCACGGTAGTGGCGGCCATATTTGTTCAACATAACCTGATTTGTTTGCAATAAGTGAACATTGGGGCAGCAAAATAAATCCAATTGTTAAGGTAGTCCTATCGTTAGGTGGGGGATTAAAATTTTATTCCCGTTTTTTTTCACATTGGAAGTGGACCAAGCGTTAAAATTCACTAAGAAAAGTTGTTGCAAATCGACTAAAGAACAACATACTCAAAATTCAGATTAATCCTACGTAAAGTTTATTTGTTATATAATAAACAAAATCATGAATTTTGTTTCCATAAGATTTGTTGTAAAAACTAATCGAAGCTTCTTTGATGTCATATAAAAATGTGTGCAAAATTTCAACAGGATTCATCGACCCAATGATCGAGATTCTCATTGTATAATGTTGCGATATTTAACACGGGCTCTTATGGGACATTGCGAAAAGTGACGATTTTCAAGAATAAATATCGTGATTTTTGAGTCGATAAAGGCCCCTGAAATTTTATACACATATACATATGGCATCAAAGAACGTTCCTGCAAATTTTCAGTGAAATCTAACGGAAACGCTGTAACGATATGACTACCTTAAGAGGGCGGGAGTAAGGGTTTGAATATTCGTCAGTGAATGCTATCGATTCCTCTATGTTACATATAATTTAATTAACGATTGAGATAACTATAATATAAAGAGATAATTATAATATAAAGATTATAATTATATCACCATTGAGAGAATTATGATATAAACGTGATAATTATCTCAATGGTTGATTAAATTATATTTTATATATTGCTATTTACAAAAAATATTGCTCCATATATAAATTCTGCGAATAATTACTAGAATTCTGCTAATCTCTACTAGAATAATAAACAATTGGCAAGAATTTTATTCTAATATCAAATAAAGGACGAGCCAGATTTTGAAACAAACCTCTCTCTACTAGAATCTAATCTCTACTAGAATAATAAACAATTGGCAAGAATTTTATTCTAATATCAAATAAAGGACGAGCCAAATTTTGAAACAAACCAATCGCTTGTCGATTTATATTCATCCTATCCGACAAACTTTTATAGGCGATAAACTGTCCCTTTTATAGGTTGCAACACTTTTTTTTCAACGCGAAACGGTTACCCAATGCGTTCGGAAAAGACGACGATCGAGTGTGGTAGAACTGATCACGTGACGTTATCTTACCTTCACCCGCGGGTAACATTTCTGAACGCGGCCCTGCACTATGTCCCTGCTGCCAGTCAAGATAGCCGGGAGTCAGCAATTCCCTAGGGTCTATATCTGATGAAATGGTAGTACGTTTCAGTCGCGTCAGCAGTGCAATTCCCTAGGGTCTATATCTGATGAAGTGGTAGCACGTTTCAGTCGCGTCAGCAGTGCTGAAAAGCATTTTTGACCGGACTCTCAGTACTGACAGTACTGTCAGCCAGTTTTCGACCACGGCCTCAGTACTGACAATACTGTCAGCCAGTTTTCGACCACGACCATTAGCTCTTGGGATAAAACGAAAGGACGACATAACCTTACAAATATTCAACCACGCATTTCTCGAATACGATTAACATCTGGAACGAAAGTAAAACATCCGTCTCTGTGGAATGAATTTACACAGAGATTACGGCTTGACTTTCGAGCTAAATGTTAATCATTTTGGAAAATATTCTCATTGATAATTTTAGCTATCTGTCTTGCACTAATGTGACACGTGACACAACTTTCATCGAGCAGCACGCTCATATAACGACGGGCCCCGATCATTATCCCTGCGTCATACAGCTGTGTTGCTGACTAATTCTTATCGAGGCAGCGTACATCTGCGTATTATACGATGGCTACAGTTTCAATTATGGAGTCTGTATAAGGAGACCGAACTCTGTAATGCTCAGGTGGCCAGACTAGCGTGCCATCTAGTAATTCGGATTGCGCCGATGGCGGCGCTGCCGTCGGACACAGCCAAATCAACACACACAAAAATTGTGTCAATGAGCTCTGGTTCGTGTAAACACAACCAACACACAGACAAAGAAGCGCATCCCCGACGACAGCGCCTTCCAGTGGTCGGAAGTTAAACCAATTGAGAACCGAAAAGCGTGACCATTTTTTTTTGGCGGCAACGTATTATGTTCGGTCTCCTTATACACAACTACATAGTTTCGATTATACGAGGTTTAGCTTAAAATTGTCATAAGCGCCATTCTCATTTTTGATAAAAGAACTAGCGGTACCCGGCATGCGTTGCAATGCCATTTTGGTGTCATAATTCATTTGACACACAATATTTTTTGTTTTTCTCTCCATGTGTGAAGCATGAACTTTTCAAATATAATCTATACTATACACATTTTTAGCGATTGTCCCCGTGCTTCGTTGATGGACATTGCAAATGCGAGTCACACTGGAAAATACAAACGTTTGAAATCGAATGGCATATATTTTGGTATCATTGGGATATGTGACAACAGTACATAGTCTTCTCCTTCAAATTTTCTATTTTAAATTGTAGTTTCGCTGATATTGTTCATCATATTTTTCCCTGGAACCCCAGTACCGTTGTACAGTCGTGGTGGATTGATGTTTCGTAAAAGTATGATAGGCACGCCCATTTTCAATGTTACAACGTGCGGCGCTATGCCTGGTAAATAAAACGAATTCAGGAATTCAATTGGATAATTAACAACTTGTTCTTGATTAATAAAAGCAGCAATCAACTTGTAGGTTTTAGTTTCTCATGATATTCTCTTTTCAATCGTGAAATTTATATATTTGACATTGGTGTTTTTTGCTGCTAATATAGCACGTTCCCCTTAACCACATACGTTTTTTGTAGTTATGTGCAATATTTTCAAAAACTTTGTTAATTAATTCGTCTGTTATTGCTGTTATTTTAAGAAAGTTTGTACGTCGTCGTACGTACTCTAACTGTCTCCGGTCGTGCTTCTCGTTGCTCGTCCGTTTCTGAAGCTCGTAATGTATTTTTCATTTGTGACTGACGTGTATATCTTCCAATCGTTTCTCGATTTAATGTTACGATTAAGGAAATTTATCTGGTCAACGAATTAAAAAACACATATTGATTAAAAAATCGGTATATAGTTATCAGTATCTATAAAGGCATGTTCTTCAAATTTGAAGACTCGAGCATACCTTGTTCGCGGGACATAAATAAAAACATATTTTTCCTAAATTAACACGTACCTTTATGGGTTTCAGTGTTTTTTCCGTCTACGAACATTAAATTCACAACCATTGACAAACAGTTTTTGACCAAAATTGCAGAATTAATAAAACAATATCTAAGGAACATTTGTAGAGCTTCATAAAATCGATTAAGTACTCATGAGATTCATAATAAATTAATTTGTCTCGAATAATAGTAATTTTTGCGAGGTTAAGCATTCGCGGCACCGTCAAACATGCTGAATTGACTACTCTTGTTACACAAATTTTTCTTTTGACTTACTCGATACCAGATAAACCTCCTTAATTTGGCATTCGCTCTCAAATGAATTATGCAATCGATATGTGTAATATCGAGTCGATCGAATCGTTAAAACAAATGAGTGTCTTTTATTTCGCTTGTCATTTTGATAGCATACTTTGACAGCTGTCAAATAATCTCTATATATAGATATACATAAACGTTAATTTTCTTTTACCCCGTACGCATTTATTTTGGCAATTAAAATTATTCTACTAACGTAGAAACCTTCTCGGGAGTACGCACTACAATTCACCAAATTTTCATCACACTCGGATGAATGGTATAGGAGCTTACTCGGGACAAACAGACAGTCAAACAAACAAACAAACATTCCGCCATTTTTATATATAAAGAAAGATGAAAATGATCACGCCTTAAATGTTACAGGATCTTCATTTATCTTCTGAAGTTAGCCATCCCATTTTAATCGAACGCATATATCTTCGATAAGGTTAAGTGTCGACAAACTGGTTAAGAAATACCGCCAAATGGCACTCGGTCGGTAACAGTTTGATTCCTTGGTCGGTAAAAATAATTCTCTATTAGCAAGTGGGATTCCCATTTGTATCTTATTCGAAAAGCTTGTTAGGCATCAAAATCTAAATTTAAAAAAAATTGACATTTAAAAAAATTACATTAAAAACCTGAAATGTAAGACACCGAGAATTAAATGTGTGAAATATTGGAGAAATTGTTATTAATTTTATAAAAATCTTTCTCCTCGTTCGATTGCGATTAAACTCAATGTTAAACACGATTATTCCTTACTTTATTTCTCGACTACATTTTAGTTCGTCAAAATTTTTAGAAAGGTTTAAAAGTCATCCAAAATTTCAAATCCTCGAGTGATTTTAAAGTCGAATGCAGCAACAGAAAAAGTTTTAGTACTTAACTTAAATCAACAATCGAGTTTGAAAAGTTGTTTAACTTTTCGTAAAATAATTCAACGAACAAATTTTTTTCTAAATAACTTTTCGATTTTTTGAAATTTTTTTTGGTATTTCGAGTTCGATGTGAAAAATTTTAAATAAAATTTTTACAAAGCATCGCATTTTCCCATACGAGGAAGAAAAATTAATTTCATCTTCTCGAATTGCAATTTTTTTTTGTTTATAATTTATCAGCATCGGAGAAATGCAAACGGGGACAGATAGAAATTTTTATAATGGAAGAGAAAATCACGGAGAGTCTTGAGCAACGAAACATCTGCTCGTGCTCGCCTTTCTAGAAGAACATACGCGTTCCGTTATTTAATAGTCATTAGTGCATCAAACAGAAGCCTCGTAAATCTTTAAAAAAAAACGAAACATTAAGGCCGTCTGGCTTTCTCGACCCTCCTCCCTCTTCTCTCTCTTCGTTCCAACAAGTCGAAATTAGAAAAAAATTCAAAAATCTTTATAGATAAAATAAACAATAAAATATATATAAAAATTATTATGATAACATAGTTAAAGCAAGTTTAAAGAGAAATCGATCATCAATGGCAACATAAAATTTTTGGAAGACTTGCAAAAAAATAAAAACATTGAAAAAATTCGTGTTTTTACAAAAAAAATCTTTATCAGCAAAATAGACGATAAAATATATATGAAAACTATTGTAATAACATAGTTAAATCAAATTTAAAGAGAAATCGATTATCAATGGCAACATGAAATTTTTGCAAGACTTGCAAAAAGTAAAAACATTGAAAAAATTCATGTTTTCACAAAAAAAATCTTTATAGGCAAAATAAACGATAAAATATGTATGAAAATTATTGTAATAACATAGTTAAATCAAATTTAAAGAGAAATCGATTATCAATGGCAACATGAAATTTTTGCATGCCTTGCAAAAAAATAAAAACATTGAAAAATCTTGTATTTTTATTAAAAAAAATCTTTATAGGCAAAATAAACGATAAAATCTGTATGAAAATTATTGTAATAACATAGTTAAATAAAATTTAAAGAGAAATCGATTATGGATGGCAACAATTAAATTTTTTCAAGACTTGCAAACAGTAAAAACATTGAAAAAATTCATGTTTTTATAAACACAAGTTTTTGTATGCCATTGGTACATGTATGCAACTCTCACTAAAATCGCTTGAGTCACGTCTTGTTATCGTCGCAAGTTCATGAATGAAAACATTTATGCATCGTTGTAAAATTAATTCTACGTCACCGACTAAGAAATTTTGTTTATTTTAAAATAAACGTATCCGGATCCTTGATTATAATTTGATCGCGTAGGACTCTATAATACCAAAACAAGAGTCACAATCGTGCGTGAACTTATAACACTTCGCCCTTCTTATCAAGACATTAAAAAAATAACATAACAAAATTAATTGCAAATGATTCTTCGCGTATTTTCTTTATCGTTGAGAATTAAAATTCCCAAATTATTTAGAATAATTTATTCATCGCGTTTCGTACCTTTCACCGATTTTACAAAAAACTTTGACCAGGAAAAAGTTAAAATGAAAAGTGAGCGAAGGAAGAAAATACAGAATTATTAATTAAAAATACAAAATTATTTTCATAAACGGTAAAACTAAGTTTTATCTGAAAAATAATTTGTAACATAACTATTGAATAAAATTTCCTGAAAGCTTCGGTTGACAAGTTTTTCAGTCAAATAGATAAATAAAACTTGTCATAGCTGACTTATGAAAATGTTGATCTTTCAAAAAGTAAGAATAGTTATTTGAAACGAAGAATGACAATTCTAACGTTTAAATTAATTTTGATTTACTTACAAAATGAAAAAATAAAGCATGGATTAAAAAGAACTATGACAAATACTAGATAATAGTGTAACGAGTAACTATTTAAAATCTTATTTGTTTTGGATCAGTAGTTTGGAAAATATCTTTGTTACCGTTTGTGAAAACGTCGTTTCAAAAAAATTGCATTTGAACTTTAGAAAGTTTAGACTGTATCTTCGTTATTTCTTAATACTTGATCACATAATTCTCTTAGAATATTGTTGAAAGGTAGTAACGATAGAGACAAAAAGAAAATTTTTAAATCAATTCTTTCATACTAATAAAGGTACCTGATACCCTTTAAGGCACGACCCCATCTGTGACGATAATAAAAATAATCTTTTTTCATGAATTTTTAAATTTCCTTAATTTTTTTTTGGGCTTAATTAAATATATGTTATTCCATTATATTAAAGCAAATTCAAGTAAATTTTGATTGAAAAAAAACTATAGTTGAAATATAATAAATTTTTCTCAAAATGACATTTTTCTAACTGGTGAGGACGATAATTCGAGCAATAATAGTCAGACATGTGAAATTTTTGCACGTAATATTGTGTAATTGTAATAGCTATCGTTGAACGACGCCGTTCTTGTCGTTAATTTTTCAAAGCATGACCATTTTTCAAAATAAAAAGTATCATTTCCACTTATAATATTGTCATCCAAGATGCTTTAAAAACTAGTAAATTAAAAAAACAATCATCTACGGTCAACACTATTACCATGACAAAAACTATTGTGCCAAAATTTAAGATATCCGACTATTATTACTCGAGTTATCGTACACGCCAGTTCGAAAACGACAACAATTAATTTTTCTTCAACTATTGTTATTATTTCAATAAAAATTTACTCGAATCTACTTCAATGCACGTGGAATAACATACTTTTAATTGAGTCCAAAAAAACAAACCCATTAATCAAAATAAAAATTTTCATGAGAAAGAAACAAGCTCATTTTTCTGACCGTTACAGTGGTCTTCTCTTGCCTTAAAAACGATGTAATTTTCTAAAAAAAAAAGTGTGAAGATCGACTGGATTCGAGTCGATTACCGGAGTACGTTGATATCCGAGAATTTCTGTAGTTCTATAGTTGGCGTGTTAACGGCTTGTACCAGCGAGGGAGCCAGAGAAGGAGAACGCGATAGGCCGAACGGCCTCGAGGTAAGTTCGCTGACCGTTGCAAAGCGGACGACGACGAGGACGACGACGACTCTTCATTCCCTGTTTTCGAGCCGAGTCGAGTGAGTATTTTCATATTATGTATGAAAGGTTTAAAGACGGCGAAGAGTCGAAGAATAAGAGCCAGCCAGACCGTAACTACGTGGCCGTGACCGTGACCGAGTTGCGCTTGGAGAATCTTCTTCGTTCCTGTTGTTTTTTTTATGTTTTTTCTTCATTTTTTCTTTCTTCTTCGTATCATCGATATTTCTCCTTATCGCTGTTCATCGTTTCCTCATTTTCTTTCTTCCGGTTTTTCCTTCCTCCGCTCCATTGATTTATCTTCTGTAAAATTTCAAAAACAAATATTAAAATTAAATCATTGACAATAAACGACGATAAAATTAAGAAATAAAAACATTTCTCCTATTCACCTGTTTTCAAATTGTTTGCTTGCAAGGAATTCGATCGTATATATGGAAAATTGTACGATCTGTCGAGGAAACGATTTTTTGGTTGACTTGAAAAATTACTAAAAATCAATAATTGTCGTTTTATAGCATGTATATATATTATATATATATATATATACATGTATATATGTATATACACACATACATATATCTATACATATACATATATATATGTGTGTATGTGTATATATATATACATGTATATATGTAAACACACACATACATATATCTATACATATATATATATATATATATATGTGTGTGTGTCTATATTTACAAAGTAAATGGCATTTTTGCTGGCATGATACGGAAAACGAAAACGTTTATCGTAAAAAATTTAATAAGCAGAAAAATTGTATATGTACTGCGAAAAAAAATGCCGCTGTTCATCGTTTCCTCATTTTCTTTCTTCCGGTTTTTCCTTTCTCCGTTCCATTGATTTATCTTCTGTAAAATTTCAAAAACAAATATTAAAATTAAATCATTGAGAATAAACGACGATAAAATTAAGAAATAAAAATATTTCTCCTATTCACCTGTTTTCAAATTGTTTGCTTGGAAGGAATTCGATCGTGTAAATGGAAAATTGTACGATCTGTCGAGGAAACGATTTTTTTGGTTGACTTGAAAAATTACTCAAAATCAATAATTGTCGTTTTATAGCATGTATATATATTATATATATATATATATAGATGTATATATATATATATACACATACATATATCTATACATATACATATACACATATATATATATATATTTACAAAGTAAATGGCATTTTTGCTGGCATGATACGGATAACGAAAACGTTTATCGTAAAAAATTTAATAAGCAGAAAAATTGTATACGTACTGCGACAAAAAATGCCGAGAGTCGATTAAGCTTTGTCTTTTTTTTTTTTAGCGACGATTGGAAAAATAAATCGTCAATTATGTGTTTTTTTTTGTTTGTATCGTCGAAATGACGATTTCGTTTTTCGACAATGATTTTTTTCTTTTTGTTTTTTTTTCATCGACTTGCCTCGACATTTCTTTCATCGGCACGAAAGCACACACTTAATCGTCGAAAATATAAATTCGCGGTCATATTCTGTTTGTTCGTTTCACACTCTCGCTTCATTAATTCTCTATGTGCCAAGACTACAAGTATAAGATATTTGTTTATGTGCAAATGTACATAGTAATACAATAATACGTGTATCGTGAGGTTTGCTAATGCATTTTTTTTAATCTCATTTTTTCCTTCATTCTTGACATTGTTTTTTTTTTTTGTTTGTTTTTATGGTTGCACTCTGTATTCATCGTCTTCAAATGCATCGTTTTCTCTTTACTCGTACCGAAACGTCGAGTCCTTCTTTAATCTTACTTTTTTTCTTTCTGGTGAAAAGCACGAAATTCCATTTCAGCATTAATTATAATAATATATATATATATACGAATTCTACGATTATTTTTTGCAGCGGCGATGGATAATTATTTTTAAAAAAAATTGCGAAAAATAAAATTCATTCGTTCGACGAAGTGGGAATACGTTTCTTTTATCTTTTTTAAATCCGCGAGCTGGGAAGCGACAGTTTAGACTCGTTTAGACATTTGGGCAATTACAAAAATTTCGTATGAAAGTGAAAAAATTCAATCCACTCTCTCTCTCTCTCTCTCTCTCTCTCGTTTTCGCTCTCGCTCCTTGTATGATTAAATCTTTCTCGCATCTCCGACAAAAGATGAAAAAGAAAAAATACCCCGAAACCCACGAAAATAATCGAACGTTCGTACAAAATGCAATGTAGAAGAAAAATTCGTCGAAAGTGGATATTACTAATCTATTTTTATTTTGGAAAAAAAAGTACGGATGTTCAATAGTTGTGTTTCTTTTCTTCAACTTTTTTCGTTAACATCGTCGAGTTGATTGAAATTACGAGCAACTTTTTTTCTTTATGAATAATGACGAATCGCAGCTGGACCAGCGAGGCTTAAAATTGAAAGAACGCGAAAAAATCAATGAAAAAAAAAGGTTGAAACATTCTCTCACGGTGAGAAAAATTCGAATCTTACAGTATTGTTTCTTTTTTTACTCTCTCTCTCTCTCTCTCTCTCACTCTCAATCGTTTTCGCGCTCGATATATATAGAATTAAGTCGAAAAAACTGGTGTAAAATTGGTTCTTTCTCTTGTTATTCTTCGTCTTCTTCTTCTTATATTTATTCCTTCCAATCTTTCTTAATGTCGAAGGACCATTCCCAGTTTAAGTGCTCGTGCTTGTCATCGTCGGTGAAGAGCGAGCTCACGATGTATGAACCACGTGCGATCATGCCAGCAGGCGCATCCTCGGATGGTGTCGTGTAGGATTGAATCTCTTTTTTCGGTGGATAGGAACCCACCATGTGTGTCATTTTGTCCACTGAAAGCGAACATGAAAAACGTGAAAGACAACAGAATGCGAAAAAATTAAGTTTAATAATGTCTCACTTTTTTTTTTGAGTTTGTGAGACTTTATCATGAATAATTATAAAAAAACACTCTGACGAGATGATTGTTTGCTGATCAGCGAGAAAGCTGTGATCCAAAAAGAATTTTATATTCAAAGATAGAGAAACAACGTTACGAATGTTTGCTTCACCTTTTTGAATAAATTGTAAGCAAATTAGAATTTCAAAGGCCCGCACGTTTATTTCTCTAGGTCTGCTTTGGGGTAGATATAAACTTTTGAAAATCCCTCGGTCATAGACTTAAAGAATGATGATTTGCTCGTCTCATAATTTCAAATCTTCTAGCCGGGACAAAACTTTAAGAATAGAAAAAGGAAATATCGTATTGCACAAAATAATAGAAAGAGAGCAAGCTGGCTCGTAACATCTTAAAAGTGGTAATTTTATAGGTTTAGGAATTTCGAATAAAATGACGGTATTAATATATAAGAAAATAAAACGTGTATTTTCCAAAATTGAAAATCTAACTCACCGAGAACTCCCAGTCGGTATGTTTTCTGAACGTATTTCAAGCCATGAACGATTTCGCGCTGAACGACAAAATCAATTCGGATTTTGTAACTGACGCCTTCCTTAATCACAAAAGTTTGTTTTTTCAGCTGAGACAAATCGCCCGTTAAGTCAAGCTCCATGTCTGGCCGGCCAGCGACGCAAAGGGCCAATTTTTTCACAATTACTTTGCGCGGGTCATCGGGATCTGAAAATAGAAAATGAATGATTTAATAAGTTTTCATTGATCGTTATTAGGTTTTGTTCGTTTAGAAACTTATTGTACACGCATCGCTGATTTTATGGACATTTATCATTTTTCGTTCGGTTCTTAGGAGTTGATAATTTATTTGAGAATAATTTTGTAAAATATTATTGAAATCTCACCAACGATTATTCCCCCTGATTTCGCCTCGCCAAGAAGAGTTTCTTTGTACTTCCTGAGACTCTCATCCTCCTTATCAGCATCGAGAAGTTGTTCGATTGTCTTTTCCGGTGGTGGTTTGTAGTTCGATTCGGCCTCGAGCTCTTCTTCGGTTACCTCGATACGTTCTGGTTCCGTCTCTGCCATTATTAATTCCTACAAGACAAGTACCAAAACTTCAATAAAAAAAAACTGGAGCATCACTAAATTTTTTATTTCATTTCCAAAAAAAAGTATCGACGGTCGGTCAAAAGTTGTTTTTACCGACGATCCTTCAGTATTGACGGTCGATAAGAAAGACTCAGTATTTGCTTAACAAAGTTTAATTCAATTCAAGTAAACAACAGCCAAATCAATGGTTTTTACTCGTTAATACGTAGTTGTCGTCCAGCCCAAAAGTCTTTCATTCTTGTTTAGATTATGACAAAGGCAAGTACGAATCTCATTTTTTATCTTCCCTCTCGCTCGCACTCTCTCACTCTTTCACTCTCCCCCTCGCCATCGCCTTCGCACATTCCGTCTCAATATTCTCAATCCAATTTTACGTTTTCCAACCTCGAGCAAAGAAAAAAATTATAATTAGAGTCGAGATTTGCGCCCGATTGAATATTCGGACCCCCTGGATGGAAGTTCTACAATTTTCTGTCACATTCTTGCCGATGCCCTAACAATTATTAAACAAAGAAACACATTACGAAGCAAAAAGATTAAATGTTAAGTCGACCGCGAGCAAAATGTACACATAAAACAATTGGAAAGAAAACTTTCGGCGTTTTAAAATTCGAAATTCGAATAATTGTAGACGAAACGTCGAAATTATAACCTCAAAATCGTTGTTTCGGTCAATTTCGGTAGATCGAAGAGCTGCGACGGACAATTTTGGCTGGGACGAACAAAAATACGCGAGAAATAATCCTCCAGTGAGGAGTACGGCGATAAGACGTGATAGACAATTTTCTCGACTCACCTTCTTCGTATGTTGTTTACTCCCCAAAAGATATTTTCGGCTAATGAGAAAATCTGTTCACCGAAGTCCGTAAAAATTTGCGTATTCTTTCGACTCGGGTACTTTCCGCACTCTCGATCGCGTTGACTGGAAATAACGCGTTTTTTTATTGCCAGTGGGAGATAAAGAAAAAGCCGCTCCTTGCGTTCGACGCGCGAGACTGTCTCACTCGTCTCTCGGGGGACGACAGACGAGGGAAACAACAAGATGGCGTCTTCGCCTATGCACGAGACGCAATTTTTTGCAAAAGTGCAAATGACATTTGTCGCAATTAGAGAGTGAAATTGTGCGGGCTAATCGCCGTAGATTGACAGATTCATTAACGTTCTTAAGCACCGTACGAATTTGTTGCAGATATTGTGCAAATGGGCGCGAGATTATTGCATGTATATTACGAGGTGGTGCGCACATCGAACGCCGATGCCTTTGGAAATCGATGATGATTCGGGCGTTTCCGTCAATTTTCCGGCAGCCCGCGGAAATTTGAATCTCGTTATAAGAGAGATTATATTTTATAGCGAAAGGACACAGTTATAATTAAATAAAAATTAATATTCTGCAAATAGAGAAAACATTTTGCGATTTTCTGTATTGTTACAAAATTATTTAACCAGGTAACTAATCTATTTTATGTTATCTCTTGAATATTAAATTGTATTAAGAAGAATTTCAATCAGTATTATGTTGATTATTATGTTGATACTCAAACCCAAACCTTAATTAATTAATCAATCGAGTAAATACTAATTATTTAAGAAAATAAAAATTAAACACAACATTACAGTTCTATTTGTTCGCTTGCAAGCAGTCGTGACACGTTGCCAATAATTTGTCGAGACCAGCTTGATTGCGAAAATTTCCCCTGCACTTTTCGATTTTTTCTGCGAGTAAGCAAGGATGAATTTTTGCCAATTTAACGAGGCCGTCTGAAACCATAACAACGTGATGCTTTTTCATGTATGTTTATCGTTCAATAAAAGGAAAGAATAATTATTCAAAAAGTGGTGCATTACCAAGCATGCGAGATTGAAAATGGACATCGGGATCATCGAGATGAACGATGGCAGACGTGTAAAGATAATCAACTTGACCGCGGCTGACAATAACGTCGTAATTTTCCGGGCGCGCCTCCCAAATGCAAACGAGAGCCTCACAAGCGACGCTTCTGACATTGTCGCAACCGTCGTCGAGTCTCTTCAAGACCGGCGGATAAATTTCATGAATATCCACGTCGTTGACGACCTCAAACCTTTTTCCAGTCGAGAAAAGGCGACCGATCGTTCGAAGAGCATAGAGTCGCGTTTTTTTCGCATGATCATCAACAAGACTCGCGAGAATCGGAACAAGGTTTTTCATTAAACTCGAACAATCCTCCGCAATCGTCTTTTCATCCCTTGCAAACATCGGCGTACATGCCACTTCGTTATCATTCAAAGAACTGGGCGTAACTACTTCCATTTTTTCGAATATCTTTTGTCTCCATGGTTTTCTAATATTCTGATCTTCAGTACGTCGACAGTCAAGAATCGCGCAAAGACAGCAAACAGCGGCGCATCTGATAGTTTCGGCAACTTTTCCAGGTTTCCACACGAGCTCAGGAAAAACGATCTCGTACAAAATCCAGGCGGCATGACTATCAAACCTCTCGACATGATGCTTATTTTCCAATAAATTGGCCAACGAAATGAACAATTGTAATCTCATTTCGGGATCGGCTTTGTCGTTCATCGTGGACTTCATGATACACCATATCGCATCGCAATGGTGCCAACACGCAGCATTCGCGTAATTCAGCAGGAAACGAAAAATTTTCAATTCTTCGCTGTGAAAGGTCCAAGACTCGCAGGAACTTGCGAGATCGTGCAAAATCGGTCCAATAACTCGGTATATATACTCGTCTCTACTTATATCGCTGTCTTTGACTATTTTATCGATCACTTTTTCTACGATAAGGAGCACGGAATCTTCTTGAGAGGTTGCAGCGAGTGTCACAGCAATTATCACAACATTTTCCCGATAAACCTTCCACGTCTGAAAGTATCGATAAAAGGCAAAAAAAACAAAATTATTATATAACCGAATATTATCGACGATTATATTAGAATGTAATCTTTTTAATTTTTAATTTTTTTGCCTGAACATTTGTCGATTGATTTCCGAAAACGTTCCCTTTCTCCACGATGTTTTCAAGGCAACGTGCCAATTGTTCGCGACATTGAGGTTTGCTGTTCCTGCAAACGTGCGATTGTTTCAAAAAGTTGAGGATTGCCTTCCATTGCGTTTTTAATCGATCGCGGTTGCTACCGTGGATTAAATGCTGCAAAACTCGCAAATGTCCGGGAGTTATAGCCTCCTCGAGGCTCGGTCGAATGTGAGCCCACCAGATCGATGGGGGTACGAAATGTGCCATGTAGTAGGTAGCCAACTCAACGTTCACCACGACTCGAGAATCCTCATCGTTGCAGGCTCTGTAAAGTTTATTTCAATTTAAAAAAAGAATCATTGTTTTCATTTTTATTTATTTTTTTAAATTAAACTAATTACTCAATAATTCAATGTAATTTTGAGAATAATTTTCAAAACCAATTAATTGATAAATTAAGCTTTCGTTATATGCAATTGCCCATGTAACGTTTCAATTAAACAGTCCGTGCGTTAATTCCCTCTCTTTTGTTCCAAAAGATGGTAACAAATGTGAAAATAAGCGCTGGCCGTAAATTGAAGAACAATTTTTAACATTTTTCGCGGATATTGAATATTATTCAAAAACTTTGCATTAAAGAGAAAGAAAAATGATGTAAATTTTGTTTGTACCGATACATAGCCGGCAATAATTTTTCGACGTGTTGAGTAACGCTAGCTTCGGCGTTGAGCACGAGCACGCACAACAATTGTGCGGAACGAACTCGAATATCGGCGAGCCAATCGCCGAGTTCCCGGGTTATACCACCGATCAGTTTGCAAAAATTTTGCTCCACCAACACCCGACAACCCAAATTCGCTCGAGTTACTGAAAAAATAATGGAGAACGTTATCAAAATATTTGCGATGGAATGAAAAAAAATATATATTCTTAAAAAAGGATTGTTTAAAATGGAATGAAAATACGAAGTGATTAGAAGTATTAGAAGAATTTAAGCAAAACTAATATAAAAATTTGATGAAAAATCTGCGTGAAAAAGAAAATGTCAAAGTTATAAAAATTATCCCTGCGAATAATCAAAAGAATACACTATTCGAGCGAAATTAGTACGAATAAAATTTATTGTTTTATAAAGAAATATTGAAAAAGCGATTGAAAAAAATTGAATGAAGAATTCGTGAGAAATTTTCGAAAGTGTCAAAAAGAAAACGTATTGTACTGTGAAAATAAAAAAAAAAACAAAAAGATGTCGCACGTATCGTAATAGAATCTAATTGAAAATAAATAAATAAACTGTGTATTGAAAAAATGAAAAATTCGTCGAAATCGATCAAAGAAATTAATTTGGTAACGAGTTTGATCAAGTTTTCCTTATTACCATTTGACGGATAGTTTTCAACTGACTGTGAAAGATCCCTTTTATCTTTCAACTTTTCATCGTTCTCGTTCTCGCTCAAATAGCGTTCGCCGGTTTTATCCCAAAGGTCATTGGCGCGTTCTCTTACACTCTCGACCTCGTCGTGAAGTCCGGTCAGGAGAAGAGGCAACAATTTGTGCCACCAGCTGTAACGATCCCGAAGTTCAAGAAGCCAGAGACCGGCGACGTCGATAACCGCTAAATGCAAACAAAATAAAAAAATTATTTTAATTTTAGGAGGTTTATATGCGCATTTGCACATGTGAATATATCGATACTTAAATCGATACATAAGTCGATACATAAATCGATTATATCGATACGTAAATCGATTATATCGATACATAAGTGGATACATAAATCGATACATAAATCGATTATATCGATACATAAGTCGATGCATAAATCGATTATATCGATGTACGAACCAACTATATCTATATACGAATCCATCAATATCGATTCACGAGCGAATAGGTTATCGAATAATAATCATAATCGCGTAACACTACCATAGATTATCTCTCGCACGAAAAAACGATCGATGAAATCCAGAAATGAACCGAGAATGGAAAATATTAATGAAAATATGACTGAAAAAAAGGAACTGAGAACAATAATAGAAATTTTTTTCTTACCCCGTCGTACGGCTGCGCTTTGATCGAACAATCTTTCCGCCATCGGTGTCGCGACGTCCTCGATAGATTTGCTATTTCCGGAAAGCAAAATCTGCCCAATCGCCGAGACGCTGGCTACTCTGACTCTCCAATGATTGTGCGCAAAATTGCTCAATACCGGACGAACGAGAGTTTCCGACTTGGCGAAAAATTGAGCGTGCATGGATTTGGAAAACGACACGATCAAATTACAACTCTCGCGCTTTATTTCCGGATAACTATCCGTGACGGTTCTCGACGTTATAGCAAATAAATCGTCGCAATAAATCGACAAATTTTCCTGATATTTATCAACGACAAGAGTCAACAGTTTCAAATAATTAAGTCGAACTTCTTCGCTCGTTTCTAATAATTCTTGGCTACCCAACCATCTCGACAATATCGGAATCAAACGGACGACTCTCTTTTCCGATACCGGCAAAATTTTTATGAAAATTTTCCAAATCTCAGCGCATGTGTTGCGACAAAATTCCATGTCGTCCGTTAAAAGTGTCGCCAAATCATTTTCCACAATTTCCCAAACATTCAACGATGTTTCCAAATTCCATTCGTACGAATCCTCCAGCAAAGTCGAATGCAATTCTCGCACAGATTCCTTACGATGACTTTTGTCTTCCGACTTGAGCGATAGACAAAGTCTGTTCAATTGTAAACGGTTTATCGACATTTTTCCGGTTTTTCTGTTTCTCGTCTTTCTTCATAAAGAGGGATAGAAATTTATTTGTCTTCACCTTCGCGAAACTATGCGACACGTTTACGACGAATAACAAAAATTGTTGCTAAGGACGACGTTATTGTTCGACCAATGACAGACGTTTGATCGTTTGGACAAAGTTGAAATTTCTAGTGTTGGTTCGGCGGGGCGACATCTGGGCGGATGAAGAGCGAACTCTGTATATTCCCATTGTATCCACAATCTCCGACACGCGATTGGCTCTACTCCATGTCATCAAGAACAAATGCATACATAGGGTAAAACACCAAGTAGTCGTCCAGGAACCGGTATTCAGCCTCTGTCGATATTTTGTATGCGTGGGAAGAGTACAAAAGATATGGTTTGTGCTGTTTCCAGTCATAGAAAGTATAGACAGAGGCTGACTACTGGTTCCTGGCCGACTACTGAGTGTTTTACCCTATATGTGCGTATGCATGCATATCCGTTCTTTGTCGGGTGTTTACAATGTTTACATCCGAGCAGCGTGTACGATTATGGCGATTACCCCGTAGATATATATTCTTGAGTGTTAACGCCACCCGAATCTTATTGCAGCTAACAATAAATAGAGCTTACAATGACGAGGTATATGTGAGGTTCTTTGGAGTGCTTCAAATGTCCGAAAACACAGCGAGGGAATTACATACAAAATATTCGCGCGTACAAATTCCGTGAAGCCGTTGATGTTTTTTATTCTTTTAGTTATTACATTTGTATAGAATTTCTCTTTTTTCAAATAATGTATCAGGTTTCATTATTATTTCATATTTTGATTGCCGTAAAAAATTACGAAGCCCGAATCAATTACGATAATATACGGAACTGAGTAGATCGTTCCATTCCATGTAGTATGTATCTTACTTTTCGTGGAAATTTCACAGTAATTGGAATAGATTATATGTATTCGTTTAATCTCTAATTAAATTAAACTGTCAAGAAATTTGACCAAGTTTATAATGATAGTACTTATACGTTTGTATTAATGTGAATTCAACATGAATTATTTTGTGTATAAGATTCGAGCGCCATAATTTGAAAATTAATAACTTTAAAACTCGTATACAAGTATTTTTAATACATTATAAATTCTTAAGTGTACATTTGTGACAAATTTTTTAACTCTTTCTGGACAACAGGAAACTGGCAAAGGTTGAGTCAATGGGATAAAACTTGATGCCACATTGTTGCAGTGTTTTATTCTGATGACAATAACTTTCGGTCGACGATTGAATTTGTACATCGGTCGAAAAATGTTGATACCACGGTGCGATTATTATGTAAGAACTTGTAGCTTGGAAACATAATATAAGCTTGCAATTAAACGATTTAAAAACCTAAAAAAATGTATGCTAACTATACTCTTTAATATACTAGTAATTTTTTTTATTTTATGAAAGTACAACGAATAACAATAGAAATAGTTTAATATATATAATTATAATCAAAGTCCTTGAATATGGCCAGAGGCCTCACAGGCGATTATCGTATTTAGCTCTCACTTCACTTCGTTTTACCCGGCTCGAATATCCGCCGCCTTTTATTTTCACTCGCGTTACAGAGCCCTCTTTTTACCACGGCTCACCTACGCGCCCTCTACTCACCCGGTTTGTCCACCACCGGCCGCACTATGTCCGTCTCTCTCTCTCTCGCAACGGCTTTGTGCTTTCGTGTGCAGTGGCTCATTGACTCTGTCTCCTCCGTTCTCAATCGCGACGGTTCACTTCTGCCATCTCACCAGTGTTGCCACGCGTTATCGACGCGAAAGCGCGGGCATATTTAAATGCGTCGTATCTGCATTAACATGTATAATATTGATTTCATTAAATGATGAACCTATGCTTAATCCGTGCTATATAGGAATAATAAATTGTCAGACAACATGTAACAATATATGTAACATGTTCTATCGTGATTTCCACTAGGTTATCGACCATTTTGTATTCTCAGTTTCCGGAAAAAAGCTGCCTGGCTACACAGTGACCGCCTGGCAATTCCATCGAGATAAAAAAATTTATGAAATAACAAAAACAAATTATTGTTCTTAAATCAAAGATGGCGTGGAGTGCGGCATGTTTTACGAAACTCAATTTGGGAGTTTTGAGTAACAAGGTAATTCGACCTAGTATCCAAAATCGTAAGTACATTCATTAGCTAACCTAAACAATTCCATGTTCCATTATTCGCAATTACCCTTCGTTGACATTAACAAACGTTGACTCGTTATTTCCGCCAGTACCATACAAATAACTCTCTCCATTCTCGTCGCATTCCCTTTATCAGAACCTAAAACAAACAATTGAAATAATTTCACGTGATAATTTAGAGTAAAATCATGGAGCCTAGAGTAAAGGAGCTCGCACGCCGTACTTTGAATGTGGACCCTAAAACCGACGAAAACGATTATAGGTTATGGTGGCGCTGCTGTCGTTAGTACAGCATTGTTACGTCCCAAGGGCGGAAGAGAGTGGAGCTCCGTCGATAATTCGATGTGCGCGCGATGTTTAAATTGGTTTACGCTATTCGACTGGACGTGAACTCGCCGCCTAGGACTTACTTGTGCTCAATATACCAAGTCAACGATTTGGAATTAATCGTCGAAGTAGATTCCTCTTCGTAGACATTCTGTTTGATGATTATTTCCCAGACTCCTCGCTGTTGATCCGTGAGGATGAATTTTGTTGGGAAAATATTGATTGCAACACCAACAACTCATGTACACTAACAAAACAACTTGAACTTTATTTGAGTTTGAAATTGTACTTTGGAACTACAACACAAATTGGACTTGGAATGATTTTACAAATGTCGGAGATTTGTTCGCTTAAGATGCATTCGATTTCGAGGTTGATAGAGTTCTGATTCCTCTTCTCGAGAAAGGTTGACGATTTCGCTTTGGTTCGGGCGGAGTTACAAATATTCGATAGGCTTGATTGATTTAGTTCATTAACGAGACCCTTAGTTTTTCCTGTAGAGGGGGTTATCTCGATCACGCGGAGGTAACGTGAGATGATCGCCTCGTGGGTGACGCTCGTGAGAAAGAAAGTGGAGTTTCAAATTAAAATTCGTAGAACGATTACAGAGTTTTGTTTACAACTGAGTTTTCGAGCGGTGAAATCGATACGAGGCGTTCTTTGAAATGAAATATGAATAAGAAAAAATTGTGGGGATGGATATTTATAAATTCAATTGTGATCCGCTTTACGCTTAAGGATAAATAATTTTGTTATTACTAAAGTTTTATTATTGGCAGTTGTATATATCCTCTTAAGGGACGATTATTCGTTGGGAGAGTTTTGATGAGGATAAGGAGCGTTTCTTGTTGCATTGCCCGATTGTTTATGTAAATAGATTGGATTTTGGGGTTCTGAATGTTTGAGAAATAATTTATAGGTGTTCTGAGAAATCGTGGTTTCGTATCTGGAGTAGAAATACTGATTGTTTCTTAGGTATAATTTTATAAATGCAATAATAAAATGATAATACGAAAAAACAAGTATGCTTCGCGTACCTGATGGGGGGCCGCGCCTCCCATACCCCCCGCGCGCTTCGCGCGCCACGATATCGTCGCGCTTCGCGCTCCGCGTTCTGTTGATCATTTACTTGAATTGTTGAGTATTGAAATATTATGTTGTTTTTATGTTGTTGTGAATTATAATTGACAATATAGAATTATGGGTTTTGCTCTTAATATATCTTCAGTAAGAGCCATTGTTCGAAATGTGATGATTGAATTTTTATTAGATTTACATTAGTAGGCACTTACAACTTTACAATATAAGGATTGCATATTTTATTTCCAGGATATATTTTGAATGTTGATTAACATGTCCCTTAGGGACGTTTTAATAGGCGCTCACGCCGTAATTTTCAATTTTTTGGTAAACAATTTTTATAATTCCCACTTTATGAACTAACCCAAGTATCGATAAAGTAATCGATTATTGACACAGACGCACACGTAAGCGTAGTGTACGTCAGCGTAAGAAGTATACTTTGGGGTGCATATCACGCTGCCATTTTGTTCGACATTTCCTTTTTTCTTTTTATTGTTAAATTTTTTTTTTTATTGTTAAAAATTAGTGTGTTTATGGTCGTTGGTAGAATTTAATTAGAGACGCTAAAACATTATCTACCGTCTATTTTTCTAGAAAAAAAAAAAATTATTGCGATAATAAAAAAAAATCGTATCGCACTTCAGAGCGTTCATTTGGATGCTCGTCTATGGGAGCTTTCCAGCAACGACACAGAGCGACACAGAGCGACACAGTGTCGAACACGGTGCTTTCCAACAACAACACAGACTGACACAGTCGGACACAGCTGCGGAGCATGGTTGGACACTGTGTCGACCTCATTGTTGCCAATTTCTTAATTAGAGATTTTATTCTTTATGAATTTATCGTTTTTTTTTATTTATTAGGTGCAATGATACACTTTGTACGCGTTTAACAGCTACAATAATATTTTGTACGCGTTTGACTTGTCCCTAGATTTATCGTACCCTGCACGAGCGGACACTAGTGACCGAATTTAAAACCTCAAAGCGTTCCAACAAACACCAAGGCACTGTGCAACACTGTGTCGCTCTGTGTCTCGTAGCTGGAAAGCTCCCTATGTGTATACGGCATAAAGATGTTTCTAGCAGGGGCGTACGCAAAAGAAATTAGTATGGGCGTACGCAAAAGAAACTAGCAGGGGCGTACGCAAGAGAAAAAAAAAAATATATAATAAAAATTTGAAAGACACGAGGTTTGTTCTTTTTCGGCGAACTCCCCAGAAACCCCTACACTAGTTTAATAAACCCCCGTGAAGTTGGCCGGCCAACTTGCACTTTATTAATTGACTTTTTTTATATCGTTAGGTGGTCGTTAGGTAGCGTTAGGTAGTCTAATTAAAACGTTAGGTAGTCAATAGTTTTTTCAAAAAAAAATAATTAAAAATGTATGTGAAGTTGGCCGAAAAATTTTTTTTTTTTCTTTATTTATCTTTTCAAGGTGCTCAAATGATGCGTAATCGTTAGGTGGTTATGAATATACTAATTAAAACGTTAGGTAGTCAACCATATGCTTGCAAATCCAAAAACAATTTTGCGAATTATGCATGCGCGACGCATGCGTAAACGTTTGATGCCCGACTTGTCAGGTGCAAACAAGAATCAAGATGGCTCCCGCATTCTCATCATATATGTAATACTCCTATATTGCCAGCGGCCTATGCTTCCCTATAAGTGGTGAGGACGGCGATGAAGTGAGACAGAGCGAGTTACTTTTGGTCGTTCTGCGCACGCGCGACTCATTGGCGTAGTCACAAATAGATATATGTTACTTGCGCGAGAAATGTTGATGCCATTAGCGGGAAAAGGAAATGTTTGTGGAGAGGCGTTTTAAACACACATTCAAGAAACTTCAACAAATGCATACATTTATTATTCACATGTATTGTGCACTTTCTATTTTTGATTTTTTTTTCATTTATATTATATTTCATTTTCATGAGCACTTTCGTGTATGCTCAATATAAACTCAAGGGGGATCTCACTGATATTTAGTATGCTTTATTTTGGCGACACGTGCATATCTGCTGATGGAAACCTTTTTTATCGTTATATGAAAAGTACGGGTTACCATAAACCTTTAATTTTGACGTCGAAAACACTTTTTAGATTTCCAAAACACGAACACTCATAACCTCACAGCACCTTTCAGTTGAACTGGCAATGGCGTAGTCAAGGAATGACGTGTTTCCATATACTCCTATGCAACTGTTGCGCACTCCCGCTTTTACTCGCGCTTGCGCGCTGCAAGCAAAAGTGACAAGCCACGAGCGAGAGAGCGATATTGTCTGCACCGTAATGTTCTCGTCACGTTTCGGTGAGCGCTGGCAATATAGGAGTATTACATATATGATTCTCATGCGTGAATGTATTGTATTGTGAATGTTTGTGACATTAATTGGGATAAAACTCTTCACACATATTTCCGAAATACAACTTAATGGAATGAAAAAGAATAGTGGGGCCACATGTACACATTAATTGCGCAGGCGGCCTCGCGGTTATTTTTTTATTCCATAAAGCCTTCTTCGAGAAAAATGTGTCAAAAAAACTTTGAAGTTATGTTACATCAAGACTTCTTAAGTTCATCCTGTAAAAACTTAAATCGCTGCAGACATTCTTACATGTAAACGTTGCGTCAGCAAATTCGCAAAAGTGGTAAAACTGTCCACCGTCAGTTCTGCACCTATCATAGTGTTGAATTTTTGAGGTGATGTTACACCTCTGAAGGAATTGATATGCATCGAGATCAAGTTTTGATGCATCGCTGATTTTGGAATACAAATGGGAAAAAGTTTCAAGTCAAGCTGGGGTTTAGGAATAACTTATTTCGTTGAGCAGCCAGAAACAAGCCGTCACTGGGCCCCTGCAGAATACTTTGAATCAAGTCGAGCATTCCATTTCCGGTAGACACTTTAACGACATGATGCTGAAGTTTGCATCGTTGGCACGCAACTGAAATAATACTTTTGTTCTTTTATTTATAGTTTTACTCATACTTTTTTCAATATTTTTGGCCCAGATTCTAACTGGACGTCTCAAAAAACGTTTTACGACTATTTTTTCTTCCCAAGCTTATTCTAACCCAAAATAATTATTTAAAAAAATATATTTTCGTTGCATTTCAACCATGCAGACTTCAACATCGTTCAACGACAACCTCAATGTATCTTTCAGCGTCTTAGGTTATTTGGCGCTACACTGAACGATAAATTAAAGGATTTGACATTGTGTATAAATTATTGTTTCATATATTTTTAATCCTGCATCGTACATAATTGTTTCTGTCTGGACGACTGATAACAGTGATCACACTGATGACTCTTGATCCGTGTGTATGAATGTGTGCCAAAGATCGCAATTGTCAGTCGACTGGCTAAGTTCACACAGGTGCGCATTAGCCATTGCGCATGCATAACTCGGAAAATTGTTTTTTTGGATTTGCAAGGATATGGTTGACTACCTAACGTTTTAATTAGCATATTCATGACCACCTAACGATTACGCATCATTTGAGCATATTGAAAAGATAAAGGAAAAACAAAATTTTCGGCCAACTTCACATACATTTTTAATTATTTTTTTTTTTTTGAAAAAACTATTGACTACCTAATGTTTTAATTAAACTACCTAACGCTATGTAATGACCACCTAACGATATAAAAAAAGTCAATTAATAAAGTGCAACTTGGCCGGCCAACTTCACGGGGGTTCCCTCGCCCTCGCCCTCGCACATTCCGTCTCAATATTCTTAATCCATTTTTACGTTTTTCAACCTCGAACAAAGAAAAAAATTATAATTAGAGTCGAGATTTGCGCCTGATTGAATATTCGGACTCCCTGGATGGAAGTTCTACAATTTCCTGTCACATTGTTGCCAATGCCCTAAAAATGATTAAACGAAGAAACACATTACGAAGAAAAAAGATTAAATGTTAAGTCGACCGCGAGCAAAATTTACAAATAAAACAATTGGAAAGAAAACTTTCGGCGTTTTAAAATTCGAAATTCGAATAATTGTAGACGAAACGTCGAAATTATAACCTCAAAATTGTTGTTTCGGTCAATTTCGGTAGATCGAAGAGCTGCGGCGGACAATTTTGGCCGGGACGAACAAAAATACGCGAGAAATAATTGTCCAGTGAGGAGTACAGCGATAAGACGCGATAGACAATTGTCTCCACTCACCTTCGTATGTTGTTTACTCCCCAAAAGATATTTCCGGCGAATGAGAAAATCTGTTCACCGAAGTCCGTAAAAATTTGCCTATTCTTTCAACTCGAGCACTTTGCGAGCTATGTTAAGTTAGCCCCCCGATTTTGACTTTTGCATCTTTTTTTAATTTATAACGATTGTTTGTCGTTTGTTTGTGATTGTTTGATTTATTAAAACGTTTGTTTGATTATACTTTTTATCAAACAATCAAAACAAAAATGAGCGTTAAGTTAGCCGCAAATTTTGGAAATTTTGTCTAATTTGATTGTTTCAAACGCCAATCGATTCGGAATCGTTTGTTGGAAACAAATAATATAATTCGAACGTTTGTTTGATCGTTGTTTTTCCAAAAAATCAATAAATAAAATATTGGTTCGTCGTAGCTTTCACACTAGATTCTGGCTTGACCAGACTTAATATGTGTCGCGTGCATGTAACAATATAACCTACAATTCATGTTGCGACACGGGATTACTTGATCAATTTTACAAGATTTTGTTAATTTTACAAATCCTGGCCTTCAGTAGTTGAGTGCATCTCATGTTGAGCATCATCGCAGTTGTATGGTAAGAAAAAAGCCAGAATCTAGTGTGAAACCTACGACGAACCAATATTTTAGTTATTGATTTTTTTGGAAAAAGAACGATCAAACAAACGTTTGAATTAAATTATTTGTTTCCAAGAAACGATTCCGAATCGATTGGCGTTTGAAAAAATCAAATTAGACAAAATTTCAAAAATTTGCGGCTAACTTAACGCTCATTTTTATTTTGTTTGTTTGATAAAAAATATGATCAAACAAACGTTTTAATTAATCAAACAATCACAAACAAACGACAAACAATCGTTATAGATTAAAAAAAGATGCAAAAGTCAAAATCGAGGGGCTAACTTTACATAGCTCACTTTGCGCACTCTCGATCGCGTTGACTAGAAATAATGCGTTTTTTCATTGCCAGTGGTAGATAAAGAAAAAGCCGCTCCTTGCCCTACAGCCCGCGAAAATTTGAGTCTCGTTATACGAGAGATTATATTTTATAGCGAAAGGACACAGTTATAATTAAATAAAAATTAATATTCTGCAAATACAAGGAATTAGTAGAGAACGTGGAGGAGCCGTGGAAGTACTGGTCGGAGGAAGGTACGAGTGGAAAGGACAAGGAAATGTGGGCAAGGATAAGATGCGGTAACGTGGGAAGGGCGGGGAAACAAGGAGTAAACGAGTGGGGGTGCAGAATGTGTAATGAGGAGGATGAAACGATGGAGCACATGCTAGTATGTAAGAGAGGAAAAGAATTAGTTAAAGAAGAAAACAGGAAAGAATTAGAAAATTGGATGACAGGAAAGGAGAAAAGATTGTTAAAAGAGGAGTTGGCGAAGGCGCTAAGAGGAAAGTTGGACAGACGAATATGCGAGTATTATAGGGAGATAGAAAAGATTTGTAAAAGCGGGTTAGAAGCAAGAGGGGAGGAGGATAAGGAAACAAAATGAAATGGTAGAAACGGAAACGGAGATTTTGTAAAAAACTGTCAAAGTTGTGCAAATAAAATTTATTATTAATATTCTGCAAAGAGAGAAAACGAACGTTTTGCGTTTTTCTATATTGTTACAAAATTATTTAACTAAGTAACTAATCTATGTTATTTTATCTCTTGAATATTAAATTGTATTAAGAAGAATTTCAATCAGTATTATGTTGATTATTATGTTGATACCCAAACCCAAACCTTAATTAATTAATCAATCGAGTAAATACTAATTATTTAAGAAAATAAAAATTAAACACAACATTACAGTTCTATTTGTTCGCTTGCAAGCAATCGTGACACGTTGCCAATAATTTGTCGAGTCCAGCTTGATTGCGAAAGTTTCCCCTGCACTTTTCGATTTTTTCTGCGAGTAAGCAAGGATGAATTTTCGCCAATTTAACGAGGCCGTCTGAAACCATAACAACGTGATGCTTTTTCATGTATGTTTATCGTTCAATAAAAGGAAAGAATAATTATTCAAAAAGTGATACATTACCAAGCATGCGAGATTGAAAATCGACATCGGGATCATCGAGATGAACGATCGCGGACGTGTAAAGATAATCAACTTGACCTCGACTAACAATGACGTCGTAATTTTTCGGGCGCGCCTCCCAAATGCAAACGAGAGCCTCACAAGCGACGCTTCTGACGTTGTCGCAACCGTCGTCGAGTCTCTTCAAGACCGGCGGATAAATTTCATGAATATCCACGTCGTTGACGACCTCAAACCTTTTTCCAGTCGAGAAAAGGAGACCGATCGTTCGAAGAGCATAGAGTCGCGTTTTTTTCGCATGATCATCAACGAGACTCGCGAGAATCGGAACAAGTTTTTTCATTAAACTCGAACAATCCTCCGCAATCGTCTTTTCATCGGTTGCAAACATCGGCGTACATGCCTCTTCGTTATCATTCAAAGAACTGGGCGTAACTACTTCCATTTTTTCGAATATCTTTTGTCTCCATGATTTTCTAATATTCTGATCTTCAGTACGGCGACAGTCAAGAATCGCGCAAAGACAGCAAACAGCGGCGCATCTGATAGTTTCGGCAACTTTTCCAGGTTTCCATACGAGCTCAGGAATAACGATCTCGTACAAAATCGAGGCAGCGTGACTACTAAACCTCTCGACATGATGCTTATTTTCCAATAAATGAGCCAACGCAATGAACAATTGTAATCTCATTTCGGGATCGGCTTTGTCGTTCATCGTGGATTTCATGATACGCAATATCGCATCGCAATACTGCCAACACGCAGCACTCGCGTAATTCAGCAGGAAACGAAAAATTTTTAATTCTTCGCTGTGAAAGGTCCAAGACTCGCAGGAACCTCTGAGATCGTGCAAAATCGGTCCAATAACATCACCCATAAACTTTTCTCTACTGATCGGCGCATTGTCTTTGACTATTTCATCGATCACTTTTTCTACGATAAGGAGCACGGAATCTTCTGGAGACGTTGCAGCGAGTGTCACAGCAATTGTCATAACAATTTTCCCAGTATGACTGGACAACGTCTGAAAGTATCGACAAAACGTAAAAAAAAAAGTATTATATAATCTAATATTATCTACGATTATATTAGATTGTAATCTTTTTAATTTTTAATTTTTTTGCCTGAACATTTGTCGATTGATTGTCGGAAACGTTCTTACTTACGTATTGCAACACGATTTTTTCAACGCAACGTGCCAATAGTTCGCGACATTGAGGTTTGCTGTTCCTGCAAACGTGCGATTGTTTCAAAAAGTTGATGATGTTATCCAATTGATTTGCCAAGGGATCGCCCTCACTACCGTGGATTAAATGTTGCAAAACTCGCAAATGTCCGGGAGTTATAGCCTCCTCGAGGCTCTTTCGAATGTGAGCCCACCAGATCAATGGGGGTACGAAATGTGCCATGTAGTAGGGAGCCAACTCAACGTTCACCACGACTCGAGAATCCTCATCGCTGCAGGCTCTGTAAAGTTTATTTCAATTTAAAAAAAGAATCATTGTTTTCATTTTTATTTTTTTTTTAAATTAAACTTTAAATTACTCAATAATTCAACGTAATTTTGAGAATAATTTTCAAAGGCAATTAATTGATAAATTAAGCTTTCGTTATATGCAATTGCCCAATGTAACGTTTCAATTAACCAGTCCGTGCGTTAATTCCCTCTCTTTTTTTTTCAAGAGATGGTAACAAATGTGAAAATAAGCGCTGGCCGTAAATTAGAGAACATTTTTTAACATTTTTCGCGGATATTGAATTTTATTCAAAAACTTTGCAGCAACAGGAAAGAAAAACGACGTAAAATTTGTTTTTACCGATACATAGCCGGCAATAATTTTTCAACGTGTTGAGTAACGCTAGCTTCAGCGTTGAGCACGAGCACGCACAACAATTGTGCGGAACGAACTCGAATATCGGCGAGCCAATCGCCGAGATCCCGGGTTATACCACCGATCAGTTTGCAAAAATTTTGCTCCACCAACACCCGACAACCCAAATTCGCTCGAGTTACTGAAAAGATAATGGAAAACGTTATCAAAATATTTGCGATGGAATGAAAAAAAATATATATTCTTAAAAAAAGATTGCTTATAATGGGATGAAAATACGAATTGATTAGAAGTATTAGAAGAATTTAAGCAAAACTAATATAAAAATTTCATGAAAAATCTTCGTGAAAAAGAAAATGTCAAAGTTATGAAAATTATCCCTGCGAATAATCAAAAGAATAAACTATTGGAGCGAAATTAGCACGAATAAAATTTATTGTTTTATAAAGAAATATTGAAAAAGCGATTGAAAAAAATTGAATGAAGAATTCGTGAGAAATTTTCGAAAGTGGTCGAAAAGAAAACGTATTGTATTGTAAAAAAAAAATAAAAAAATAAATGAATAAATAAACTGTGAATTGAAAAATAAAAAATTCGTCGAAATCGATCAAAAAAATTAATTTGATAACGAGTTTGATCAAGTTTTCCTTATTACCATTTGACGGATAGCTTTCAACTGACTGTGAAAGATCCCTTTTGTCTTTCAACTTTTCATCGTTCTCGTTCTCGCTCAAATAGCGTTCGCCGGTTTTATCCCAAAGGTCATTGGCGCGTTTTCTTACACTCTCGACCTCGTCGTGAAGTCCGGTCAGGAGAAGAGGCAACAATTTGTGCCACCAGCTATAACGATCCGGAAGTTCGACAAGCCAGAGACCGGCGACGTCGATAACCGCTAAATGCAAACAAAGTAAAAAAATTATTTTTATTTTAAGAGGTTTATATATATGCGCAATTGCACATCTGAATATATCGATACTTAAATCGATACATAAGTCGATTATATCGATGCATTAATCGATACATAAATCGATTATATCGATACGCGAATCGATTATATCGATACGGGAATCGATTATATCGATGTACGAACCAACTATATCTATATACGAATTCATCAATATCGATTCACGAGCGAATAGGTTATCGAATAATAATCATAATCGCGTAACACTACCATAGATTATCTCTCGCACGAAAAAACGATCGATGAAATCCAGAAATGAACCGAGAATGGAAAATATTAATGAAAATATGACTGAAAAAAAGGAACTGAGAACAATAATAGAAATTTTTTTCTTACCCCGTCGTACGGCTGCGCTTTGATCGAACAATCTTTCCGCCATCGGTGTCGCGACGTCCTCGATAGATTTGCTATTTCCGGAAAGCAAAATCTGCCCAATCGCCGAGACGCTGGCTACTCTGACTCTCCAATGATTGTGCGCAAAATTGCTCAATACCGGACGAACGAGAGTTTCCGACTTGGCGAAAAATTGAGCGTGCATGGATTTGGAAAACGACACGATCAAATTACAACTCTCGCGCTTTATTTCCGGATAACTATCCGTGACGGTTCTCGACGTTATAGCAAATAAATCGTCGCAATAAATCGACAAATTTTCCTGATATTTATCAACGACAAGAGTCAACAGTTTCAAATAATTAAGTCGAACTTCTTCGCTCGTTTCTAATAATTCTTGGCTACCCAACCATCTCGACAATATCGGAATCAAACGGACGACTCTCTTTTCCGATACCGGCAAAATTTTTATGAAAATTTTCCAAATCTCAGCGCATGTGTTGCGACAAAATTCCATGTCGTCCGTTAAAAGTGTCGCCAAATCATTTTCCACAATTTCCCAAACATTCAACGATGTTTCCAAATTCCATTCGTACGAATCCTCCAGCAAAGTCGAATGCAATTCTCGCACAGATTCCTTACGATGACTTTTGTCTTCCGACTTGAGCGATAGACAAAGTCTGTTCAATTGTAAACGGTTTATCGACATTTTTCCGGTTTTTCTGTTTCTCGTCTTTCTTCATAAAGAGAGATAGAAATTTATTTGTCTTCACCTTCGCGAAACTATGCGACACGTTTACGACAAATAACAAAAATTGTTGCTAAGGACGACGTTATTGTTCGACCAATGACAGACGTTTGATCGTTTGGACAAAGTTGAAATTTCTAGTGTTGGTTCGGCGGGGCGACATCTGGGCGGATGAAGAGCGAACTCTGTATATTCCCATTGTATCCACAATCTCCGACACGCGATTGGCTCTACTCCATGGGAGCTTTCCAGCAACGACACAGAGCGACACAGAGCGACACAGTGTCAAACACGGTGCTTTCCAACGACACAGACCGACACAGTCGGACACAGCTGCGGAGCATGGTTGGACACTGTGTCGACCTCATTGCTGCCAATTTCTTAATTAGAGATTTTATTCTTTATGAATTGATCGTTTTTTTTATTCTTTATGAATTGATCGTTTTTTTTATTCTTTATGAATTGATCGTTTTTTTTTTATTTATTAGGTGCAATGATACACTTTGTACGCGTTTAACAGATACAATAATATTCTGTACGCGTTTAACTTGTCCCTAGATTTATCGTACCCTGCACGAACGGACTCTAGTGACCGAATTTAAAACCTCAAAGCGTTCCAACAAACACCAAGGCACTGTGCAACACTGTGTCGCTCTGTGTCTCGTAGCTGGAAAGCTCCCCATGTCATCAAGAACAAATGCATACATAGGGTAAAACACCCAGTAGTCGTCCAGGAACCGGTATTCAGCCTCTGTCGATATTTTGTATGCGTGGGAAGAGTACAAAAGATATGGTTTGTGCTGTTTCCAGTCATAGAAAGTATAGGCAGAGGCTGACTACTGGTTCCTGGCCGACTACTGAGTGTTTTACCCTATATGTGCGTATGCATGCATATCCGTTCTTTGTCGGGTGTTTACAATGTTTACATCCGAGCAGCGTGTACGATTATGGCGATTACCCCGTAGATATATATTCTTGAGTGTTAACGCCACCCGAATCTTATTGCAGCTAACAATAAACAGAGCTTACAATGACGAGGTATATGTGAGGTTCTTTCGAGTCCTTCAAATGTCCGAAAACACAGCGAGGGAATTACATACAAAATATTCGCGCGTACAAATTCCGTGAAGCCGTTGATGTTTTTTATTCTTTTAGTTATCACATTTGTATAGAATTTCTCTTTTTTCAAATAATGTATCAGGTTTCATTATTATTTCATATTTTCATTGCCGTAAAAAATTACGAAGCCCGAATCAATTACGATAATATACGGAACTGAGTAGATCGTTCCATTCCATGTAGTATGTATCTTACTTTTCGTGGAAATTTCACGGTAATTGGAATAGATTATATGTATTCGTTTAATCTCTAACTAAATTAAACTGTCAAGAAATTTGACCAAGTTTATAATGATAGTACTTGTACGTTTGTATTAATGTGAATTCAACATGAATTATTTTGTGTATAAGATTCGAGCGCCATAATTTGAAAATTAATAACTTTAAAACTCGTATACAAGTATTTTTAATACATTATAAATTCTTAAGTGTACATTTGTGACAAATTTTTTAACTCTTTCTGGACAACAGGAAACTGGCAAAGGTTGAGTCAATGGGATAAAAATTGATGCCACATTGTTGCAGTGTTTTATTCTGATGACAATAACTTTCGGTCGACGATTGAATTTGTACATCGGTCGAAAAAGGTTGATACCACGATGCAATTATTATGTAAGAACTTGTAGCTTGGAAACATAATATAAGCTTGCAATTAAACGATTTAAAAACCTAAAAAAATGTATGTTAACTATACTCTTTAATATACTAGTAATTTTTTTTATTTTATGAAAGTACAACGAATAACAATAGAAATAGTTTAATATATATAATTATAATCAAAGTCCTTGAATATGGCCAGAGGCCTCACAGGCGATTATCGTATTTAGCTCTCACTTCACTTCGTTTTACCCGGCTCGAATATCCGCCGCCTTTTATTTTCACTCGCGTTACAGAGCCCTCTTTTTACCACGGCTCACCTACGCGCCCTCTACTCACCCGGTTTGTCCACCACCGGCCGCACTATGTCCGTCTCTCTCTCTCTCGCAACGGCTTTGTGCTTTCGTGTGCAGTGGCTCATTGACTCTGTCTCCTCCGTTCTCAATCGCGACGGTTCACTTCTGCCATCTCACCAGTGTTGCCACGCGTTATCGACGCGAAAGCGCGGGCATATTTAAATGCGTCGCATCTGCATTAACATGTATAATATTGATTTCATTAAATGATCAACCTACGTTTAATCCGTGCTATATAGGAATAATAAATTGTCAGACAACATGTAACAATATATGTAACATGTTCTATCGTGATTTCCACTAGGTTATCGACCATTTTGTATTCTCAGTTTCCGGAAAAAAGCTGCCCGACTACACAGTGACCGCCTGGCAATTCCATCGAGATAAACAAATTTATGAAATAACAAAAACAAATTATTGTTCTTAAATCAAAGATGGCGTGGAGTGCGGCATGTTTTACGAAACTCAATTTGGGAGTTTTGAGTAACAAGGTAATTCGACCTAGTATCCAAAATCGTAAGTACATTCATTAGCTAACCTAAACAATTCCATGTTCCATTATTCGCAATTACCCTTCGTTGACATTTACAAACGTTGACTCGTTATTTCCGCCAGTACCATACAAATACCTCTCTCCATTCTCGTCGCATTCCTTTTATCAGAACCTAAAACAAACAATTGATATAATTTCACGTGATAACTTAGCGTAAAATCATGGAGCCTAGAGTAAAGGAGCTCGCACGCCGTACTTTGAATGTGGACCCTAAAAGCGACGAAAAAGATTATAGGTTATGGTGGCGCTGCTGTCGTTAGTACAGCATTGTTACGTCCCAAGTAGAGAGCCTCGTAGGGAGAGAGTGGCCAACTGGGTCACGTGACCGCATATCTTCTGATTCGTTCGGGTAATGAAGTGTCTTGACCAATCAGAATCTCGGTTTAACCGATTATTTCCAGAAGATCGCACAGTAAATTATTCTTGTTTTCTGAGAGCCACATAACCTCTAATTCAGCTGACGACACGTTAACTACAAAGTGTTATAACAGTTGAATATGTCTGTAAGTCTCTTTAAGGAATATTAGGAGGTAAAATAGGAATTGCCGGCCAGGAGCCAGACAACAGGAATTTACTGTACGATCTTCTGGAAATAATCGTTTAAACCGAGATTCTGATTGGTCAAGACACATCATTACCCGAACGAATCAGAAGCGACGCGGTCACGTGACCCAGTTGGCCACTCTCTCCCTACGAGGCTCTCTAGTCCCAAGGGATGGAAGAGAGTGGAGCTCCGTCGATAATTCGACGTGCGCGCGATGTTTGAATTGGTTTGAGCTATTCGACTGGACGTGAACTCGCCGCCTAGGACTTACTTGTGCTCAATATACCAAGTCAACGATTTGGAATTAATCGTCGAGGTAGATTCCTCTTCGTAGACATTCTGTTTGATGATTATTTCCCAGACTCCTCGCTGTTGATCCGTGAGGATGAATTTTGTTGGGAAAATATTGATTGCAACACCAAGAACTCACGTACACTAACAAAACAACTTGAACTTTATTTGAGTTTGAAATTGTACTTTGGAACTACAACACAAATTGGACTTGGAATGATTTTACAAATGTCGGAGATTTGTTCGCTTAAGATGCATTCGATTTCGAGGTTGATAGAGTTCTGATTCCTCTTCTCGAGGAAGGTTGACGATTTCGCTTTGGTTCGGGCGGAGTTACAAATATTCGATAGGCTTGATTGGTCTAGTTCATTAGCGAGACCCTTAGTTTTTCCTGTAGAGGGGGTTATCTCGATCACGCGGAGGTAACGTGAGATGATCGCCTCGTGGGTGACGCTCGTGAGAAAGAGAGTGGAGTTTCAAATTATAATTCGTAGAATGATTACAGAGTTTTGTTTACAACTGAGTTTTCGAGCGGTGAAATCGATACGAGGCGTTCTTTGAAATGAAATATGAATAAGAAAAAATTGTGGGTCTGGATATTTATAAATTCAAGTGTGATCCGCTTTACGCTTAAGAATAAATAATTTTGTTATTACTAAAGTTTTATTATTGGCGGTTGTATATAAGAGGGACGATTATTCGTTGGGAGAGTATTGATGAGGATAAGGAGCGTTTCTTGTTACATTGCCCGATTGTTTATGTAAATAGATTGGATTTTGGGGTTCTGAATGTTTGAGAAATAATTTATAGGTGTTCTGAGAAATCGTGGTTTCGGATCTGGAGTAGAAATACTGATTGTTTATTAGGTATAATTTTATAAATGCAATAATAAAATGATAATAAGAGAAAAAAAGGTGTACATAATGTTTGAATTTTACCGGCAGGCTGCATTAGTTTAGAGATAGGCAAAGTAGTATTCGAATTTATCGATCGGAGGTGATTGTCGCTCATGCTGGGACGTAACAGGATGACAGAGGACTGAGAAAAGAGAGAGAGAGAGGAGCGTATTGCAGATCGTGCGGTTATATCGTTACGTCCCAGCATGGTTGACGCACATCGCCGTTCAATAAATTAGATTATTATCTTGCTTAGCCCAGAAACAATGCAGCCTGCCGGTAAAATTCAAATACTATGTATATCTTTTATTCTTATGTTAATGCAGATACGATGCATTTAAATATGCCCGCGCTTTCGCGTCGATAACGCGTGGCAACACTGGTGAGATGGCAGAAGTGAACCGTCGCGATTGAGAACGGAGGAGAGAGAGTCAGTGAGCCACTGCACACGAAAGCACAAAGACGTTGCGAGAGAGAGAGAGAGACGGACATAGTGCGGCCGGTGGAGGACAAACCGGGTGAGTGGAGGGCGCGTAGGTGAGCCGTGGTAAAAAGAGGGCTCTGTAACGCGAGTGAAAATAAAAGGCGGCGGATATTCGAGCCGGGTAAAACGAAGTGAAGTGGGAGCTAAATACGATAATCGCCTGTGAGGCCTCTGACCATATTCAAGGACCTTGATTATAATTATATATATTAAACTATTTCTATTGTTATTCGTTGTACTTTCATAAAATAAAAAATGACTAGTATATTAAAGAGTATAGTTAACACTTATTATCATCTTATTATTTCATTTATTAAACTATATTTGAGAAACAATAATTATTCTTGTTTCGGATACGAAACTATAATTTCCCAAAATTCAATCATCAACGGAAACGTCTTCAGAGAGGAGTCAACGTCGACGATTTATCTCAAAAGCGTTGAATCAGTAAGTTGGGGCTCAAGTAAATCAAAGGCGGGGAGCGCGTTAGGTAATAGTGTAATAAGATATGTAGAAGTAAGGAGAAAAGAAAAAAATATACGAGGACGGTTCACAAGTTAAGTATATTCAAATTACTAAATTGTTGATTTAATAAATTTAATAAATATTAAAAATATTTAAGACTTATTATTAGATAAATATTTAAGTATTATTCTTATTTCAGCAATGACCGCGCGTCGATAACGAATACTCCTCACTTCATGGCATCACCAATGCCATACTTCATGTCCTATACTGACAACAGAAGCGTGCTCGTGGCTGAATTTCGAACTACAACCAACATATATTTATTTTCGTCAATTTCAGGGTCCAAATTTAAGCTATGTAAAGTTAGCCCCCCGATTTTGACTTTTGCATCTTTTTTTAATTTATAACGATTGTTTGTCGTTTGTTTGTGATTGTTTGATTAATTAAAACGTTTGTTTGATCATATTTTTTATCAACAAACCAAACAAAAATAAGCGTTAAGTTAGCCGCAAATTTTTGAAATTTTGTCTAATTTGATTTTTTCAAACGCCAATCGATTCGGCATCGTTTGTTGGAAACAAATAATATAATTCGAACGTTTGTTTGATCGTTGTTTTTCCCAAAAATCAATAAATAAAATATTGGTTCGTCGTAGCTTTCACACTAGATTCTGGCTTTTTTCTTACCATACAACTACGAAGATGCTCAACATGAGATGCACTCAACTACTGAAAGCGAGGATTTGTAAAGTTAAGGCATCTTCTCACTTTAAGCGCCTCAAAAATAGGCTGTTTTTGCGATTTTTTTTCGAGGATTTTTGCTTAAAATTATGGGATAAAACGGATCCTATGTAATAAACACATCTTTCAAGTACATGAAAAAATTTTTTTTTTATTTTTTTAAACAATTATTATAATACATCAGTAGCATCGAAAAACCCGTGTAAAAATGTTATGGTCGTGGCTTGTTGATGGTATCTCCGAGACGGGTCGTCTGAAACAAAAAAATAAAACTGTTTTAGATTCAGTATGTCAGTGGCTATAGCGCATATCATCAGATTTTTGATATTCGCGAAAATAACAAAATGGCGCACGTTTTTCGAAAAAGTAAAAAAAAACCACGATTTTTTTGCAGTTTTTTGTAAAAAAAAAATTCTTAAAATCAAAATTTCAAAAATCTGATGATATGCGCTATAGCCATAACTATGAAGCATATGTCATTCAAATTTCATGACAATCGGCCGGATAGTTTCCGAAATTTCATCAACAAAGCACCGAAAAACCTTGTTTTGAGATAACTGCGTTTAAAGTTTTGGTTGCAGAAAAATCATGAAAAAACCTTACCTCGGGTTAATCAGTTCCTTCGTCAGTTCTTCATAGATCGGTTTCAAAACCTCTTGAACATCATCAGCTAGAGCAGGAGGATGTTTAAAAGTTTCTATCTGATTGTTTTTCACTGCTTTCTTGTACTTGCACCATGAGTCTGAACAATAGGGATCGCCGGGTACTCTCAGGTAGTCACCTAACGGTCGCCAAAAAATGTAGTTAGACTCGTCCGATCTTTATGAAATTTCGAGATGACATTTTTGAAGATATGTACTTTCAAAATTAAAAAAAAAAAAAAAATCGATTTTTTTAAATTTCCAAAGTGAGAAGACGCCTTAACAAAATCTTGCAAACTTGATCAAGTAATCCCGTGTCGCAACATGAATTGTAGGTTATATTGTTACATGCACGCGACATATTATATTAAGTCTGGTCAAGCCAGAATCTAGTGTAAAAGCTACGACGAACCAATATTTTATTTATTGATTTTTTGGAAAAACAACGATCAAACAAACGTTCGAATTATATTATTTGTTTCCAACAAACGATTCCGAATCGATTGACGTTTGAAAAAATCAAATTAGACAAAATTTCAATAATTTGCGGCTAACTTAACGCTCATTTTTGTTTTGTTTGTTTGATAAAAAATATGATCAAACAAACGTTTTAATTAATCAAACAATCACAAACAAACGACAAACAATCGTTATAAATTAAAAAAAGATGCAAAAGTCAAAATCGGGGGGCTAACTTTACATAGCTCCAAATTTATCATGATTCTCCTATGTATGCCGTTAGATCTCCTTCCCTCTAGGCTCCATTGCTAAAATGTTCGCATAACCTCCTTTCAAGTTTCCGTTTTTTTAAATAGATGTTTATGACTGCAGATATATCGCAATATATGTATACAGTAATACAGAAGTGACAATAGATAAATTTACTTCTCACGTTTATCTTATGATTTTACATCATGATCGTGCGAGACATTGGCTCCTTGCGGACCAGCCATCAATATACTCTTGATTTTTTTGTGTCATCGATTATACTCGATCGCATAAGATGCTTTGGCTTGAAATAGTCAGTTATTAAGCCGTTAGGAATTACTTTTTGTCTATATCATCAACTTTGAAAATTACTGTTAAAATTTCTTATATGAAAGTACTTGATATTATTTGCTATATCTGCAAACACTATTGAAGTAACAGTTTTTTTCGTATCTTTATTCAGAGAAATTATTTAAAAATTTTGTCCTGGTTCATTCGTTTACTTCTTGTGTAGACAAAACAAATAAAGACTCATATGCGTTATAAAATGTTAAATGTGCAATGTAAACAGATTTTCTTTTCTATTGAGAAAATGAAGTTATTTTTCTCACATTGTAGAAGTGCGAAGTTTGGTCACCAAAGAGAGTCTGGGCATTCTGGGGTATGAACAAAAGAAACTGATATATAAGGAAAAATTTCACAATCTTGAAGATTCGTTTCGTAGTAAAATGCAAAGCTATGTCGCGGATGAAGGGCAAAATATGATACTTACCGAAGATTTAAAAGTGATGGTGCATATTCCCAATAAAACGCCCGAAGATCTAGAATTACTGGTAAAGATGTTGAAAAAATTCAATAGCCAAAGTAGTACTATGAGATTTGGATCTCTAATCTTTAATTCAATTTAAGTAAACAACAGCCAAATCAATGGTTTTTACTCGTTAATATGTAGTTGTCGTCCAGCCCGAAACTCTTTCATTTTTGTTTAGATGATGACAAAGGCATGTACGAATCTCATTTTTTATCTTCCTTCTCGCTCGCACTCTCTCACTCTTTCACTCTCTCCCTCGCCCTCGCACATTCCGTCTCAATATTCTTAATCCATTTTTACGTTTTTCAACCTCGAACAAAGAAAAAAATTATAATTAGAGTCGAGATTTGCGCCCGATTGAATATTCGGACCCCCTGGATGGAAGTTTTACAATTTCCTGTCACATTCTTGCCGATGCCCTAAAAATGATTAAACGAAGAAACACATTACGAAGCAAAAAGATTAAATGTTAAGTCGACCGCGAGCAAAATGTACACATGAAACAATTGGAAAAAAAACTTTCGGCGTTTTAAAATTCGAAATTCGAATAATTGTAGACGAAACGTCGAAATTATAACCTCAAAACCGTTGTTTCGGTCAATTTCGCTAGATCGAAGAGCTGCGGCGGACAATTTTGGCTGGGACGAACAAAAATACGCGAGAAATAATTGTCCAGTGAGGAGTACAGCGATAAGACGCGATAGACAATTTTCTCCACTCACCTTCGTATGTTGTTTACTCCCCAAAAGATATTTCCGGCGAATAAGAAAATCTGTTCACCGAAGTCCGTAAAAATTTGCCTATTCTTTCGACTCGAGCACTTTGCGCACTCTCGATCGCGTTGACTAGAAATAATGCGTTTTTTCATTGCCAGTGGGAGATAAAGAAAAAGCCGCTCTTTGCCCTACAGCCCGCGAAAATTTGAATCTCGTTATAAGAGAGATTATATTTTATTGCGAAAGGACAGTTATAATTAAATAATAAAAATCAATATTCTGCAAAGAGAGAAAACGAACGTTTTGCGTTTTTCTATATTGTTACAAAATTATTTAACCAAGTAACTAATCTATGTTATTTTATCTCTTGAATATTAAAATGTATTAATAAGAATTTCAAACAGTATTATGTTGATTATTATGTTGATACCCAAACCCAAATCTTAATTAATTAATCAATCGAGTAAATACTAATTATTTAAGAAAATAAAAATTAAACACAACATTACAGTTCTATTTGTTCGCTTGCAAGCAGTCGTGACACGTTTCTAATAATTTGTCGAGTCCAGCTTGATTGCGAAAGTTTCCCCTGCACTTTTCGATTTTTTCTGCGAGTAAGCAAGGATGAATTTTCGCCAATTTAACGAGGCCGTCTGAAACCATAACAACGTGATGCTTTTTCATGTATGTTTATCGTTCAATAAAAGGAAAGAATAATTATTCAAAAAGTGATACATTACCAAGCATGCGAGATTGAAAATCGACATCGGGATCATCGAGATGAACGATCGCGGACGTGTAAAGATAATCAACTTGACCTCGACTAACAATGACGTCGTAATTTTTCGGGCGCGCCTCCCAAATGCAAACGAGAGCCTCACAAGCGACGCTTCTGACGTTGTCGCAACCGTCGTCGAGTCTCTTCAAAACCGGCGGATAAATTTCATGAATATCCACGTCGTTGACGACCTCAAACCTTTTTCCAGTAGAGAAAAGGAGACCGATCGTTCGAAGAGCATAGAGTCGCGTTTTTTTCGCATGATCATCAACGAGACTCGCGAGAATCGGAACAAGTTTTTTCATTAAACTCGAACAATCCTCCGCAATCGTCTTTTCATCCGTTGCAAACATGGGTGTACATGCCTCTTCGTTATCATTCAAAGAACTGGGCGTAACTACTTCCATTTTTTCGAATATCTTTTGTCTCCATGATTTTCTAATATTCTGATCTTCAGTACGTCGACAGTCAAGAATCGCGCAAAGACAGCAAACAGCGGCGCATCTGATAGTTTCGGCAACTTTTCCAGGTTTCCATACGAGCTCAGGAATAACGATCTCGTACAAAATTGAGGCAGCATGACTACTAAACCTCTCGACATGATGCTTATTTTCCAATAAATGAGCCAACGCAATGAACAATTGTAATCTCATTTCGGGATCGGCTTTGTCGTTCATCGTGGACTTCATGATACACAATATCACATCGCAATACTGCCAACACGCAGCACTCGCGTAATTCAGCAGGAAACGAAAAATTTTTAATTCTTCGCTGTGAAAGGTCCAAGACTCGCAGGAACCTGCGAGATCGTTCAAAATCGGTCCAATAACTTGGTACATATAGACGTCTCTACTCATCGGCTTATGGTCTTTGACTATTCGATCGATTACTTTGTCTATGATAAAGAGCACGGAATCTTCTTGAGACGTTGCAGAGAGTGTCACAGCAATTGTCACAACATTTACCCCACAATTCTTCCAACACCCCTGAAAGTATCGAGAAAACGCAAAAAAAAATTATTATATAACCTAATATTATCTACGATTATATTAGATTGTAATCTTTTTAATTTTTAATTTTTTTGCCTGAACATTTGTCGATTGATTTTCGAAAATGTTCTTACTTACGTATCTCTCCACGATTTTTTCAAGGCAACGTGCCAATTGTTCGCGACATTGAGGTTTGCTGTCCCTGCAAACGTGCGATTGTTTCAAAAAGTTGATGATTGTCGGCCATTCCATTCGTAATCGTTTGAAGTTGGTACCGTGGATTAAATAGTGCAAAACTCGCAAATGTCCGAGAGTTATAGCCTCCTCGAGGCTCTTTTGAATGTGAGCCCACCAGATCAATGGGGGTACGAAAAGTGCCATGTAGCAGGCAGCCAACTGAACGGGCCACACGACTCGAGAATCCTCATCGCTGCAGGCTCTGTAAAGTTTATTTCAATTTAAAAAAAGAATCATTGTTTTCATTTTTATTTTTTTTTTAAATTAAACTTTAAATTACTCATTAATTCAATGTAATTTTGAGAATAATTTTCAAAGCCAATTAATTGATAAATTAAGCTTTCGTTATATGCAATTGCCCAATGTAACGTTTCAATTAACCAGTCCGTGCGTTAATTCCCTCTCTTTTTTTTTCAAGAGATGGTAACAAATGTGAAAATAAGCGCTGGCCGTAAATTAGAGAACATTTTTTAACATTTTTCGCGGATATTGAATTTTATTCAAAAACTTTGCAGCAACAGGAAAGAAAAACGACGTAAAATTTGTTTTTACCGATACATAGCAGGCAATAATTTTTCAACGTGTTGAGTAACGCTAGCTTCAGCGTTGAGCACGAGCACGCCCAACAATTGTGCAGAACGAACGCGAATATCGACGAGCCAATCGCCGAGATCCCGGGTTATACCACCGATCAGTTTGCAAAAATTTTGCTCCACCAACACCCGACAACCCAAATTCGCTCGAGTTACTGAAAAGATAATGGAAAACGTTATCAAAATATTTGCGATGGAATGAAAAAAAATATATATTCTTAAAAAAAGATTGCTTAAAATGGGAGGAAAATACGAATTGATTAGAAGTATTAGAAGAATTTAAGCAAAACTAATATAAAAATTTCATGAAAAATCTTCGTGAAAAAGAAAATCTCAAAGTTATAAAAATTATCCCTGCGAATAATCAAAAGAATAAACTATTCGAGCGAAATTAGTACGAATAAAATTTATTGTTTTATAAAGAAACATTGAAAAAAATTGAATGAAGAATTCGTGAGAAATTTTCGAAAGTGTCGAAAAAAAAACGTATTGTATTGTAAAAAAAAATAAAGAAAAATAAAAAAAAAAAAAAAATAGTGTATTGAAAAAATGAAAAATTGGTCGAAATCGATGAAAAAAATTAATTTGATGACGATTTTGATCAAGTTTTCCTTATTACCATTTGACGGATAGCTTTCATCTGACTGTGAAAGATCCCTTTTGTCTTTCAACTTTTCATCGTTCTCGTTCTCGCTCAAATAGCGTTCGCCGGTTTTATCCCAAAGGTCATTGGCGCGTTTTCTTACACTCTCGACCTCGTCGTCAAGTCCGGTCAGGAGAAGAGGCAACAATTTGTGCCACCAGCTATAACGATCCGGAAGTTCGACAAGCCAGAGACCGGCGACGTCGATAACCGCTAAATGCAAACAAAGTAAAAAAATTATTTTTATTTTAAGAGGTTTATATATATGCGCAATTGCACATCTGAATATATCGATACTTAAATCGATACATAAGTCGATTATATCGATGCATTAATCGATACATAAATCGATTATATCGATTACATCGATACGCGAATCGATTATATCGATACGGGAATCGATTATATCGATGTACGAACCAACTATATCTATATACGAATCCATCAATATCGATTCACGAGCGAATAGGTTATCGAATAATAATCATAATCGCGTAACACTACCATAGATTATCTCTCGCACGAAAAAACGATCGATGAAATACAGAAATGAACCGAGAATGGAAAGTATTAATGAAAATATGACTGAAAAAAAGGAACTGAGAACAATAATAGATATTTTTTCTTACCCCGTCGTACGGCTGCGCTTTGATCGAACAATCTTTCCGCCATCGGTGTCGCGACGTCCTCGATAGATTTGCTATTTCCGGAAAGCAAAATCTGCCCAATCGCCGAGACGCTGGCTACTCTGACTGTCCAATGATTGTGCGCAAAATTGCTCAATACCGGACGAACGAGAGTTTCCGACTTGGCGAAAAATTGGGCGTGCATGGATTTGGAAAACGACACGATCAAATTACAACTCTCGCGCTTTATTTCCGGATAACTATCCGTGACGGTTCTCGACGTTATAGCAAATAAATCGTCGCAATAAATCGACAAATTTTCCTGATATTTATCAACGACAAGAGTCAACAGTTTCAAATAATTAAGTCGAACTTCTTCGCTCGTTTCTAATAATTCTTGGCTACCCAACCATCTCGACAATATCGGAATCAAACGGACGACTCTCTTCTCCGATACCGGCAAAATTTTAATAAAAATTTTCCAAATCTCAGCGCATGTGTTGCGACAAAATTCCACGTCGTCCGTTAAAAGTGTCGCCAAATCATTTTCCACACTTTCCCAAACATTCAACGACGTTTCCAAATTCCACTCGTACGAATCCTCCAGCAAAGTCGAATGCAATTCTCGCACAGATTCCTTACGATGACTTTTGTCTTCCGACTTGAGAGATAGACAAAGTCTGTTAAATTGTAAATCGTTTATCGACATTTTTCCGATTTTTCTTTTTCTCGTCTTTGTTCATACAGAGAGATAGAAATTTATTTGTCTTCACCTTCGCGAAACTGTGCGACACGTTTACGACGAATAATAAAAATTATTGCAAAGGACGACGTTAATGTTAGACCGACGATAGACGTTTGATCCGTTTGATCGTTTGAACAAAGTTGAAACTTCCAGTGTTGGTTCGGCGGGGCGACATCTGAGCGGCTGAAGAGCGAACTCTGTATATTCCCATTGTTCCCACAATCTCCGTCACGCGATTGGCTCTACTACCATGCATCAAGAACACATGCATACATTTATGTGCGTACGCATGCCTATCCGTTCTTTGTCGGGTGTTTACATCCGAGCAGCGTGTACGGTTACGGCGGTTACGCGTAGATATATATTCTTGACCGTTAACGCCACCCGAATCTTATTGCAGCTAACAATAAACAGAGCTTACACAGACGAGGTATATGTGAGGTTCTTTCGAGTCCTTCAAATGTCCGAAAACACAGCGAGGGAATTGCATACAAAGTATTCGCGCGTACGAATTCCGTGAAGCCGTTGATGTTTTTTTATTCTTTTAGTTATCACATTTGTATACTATTTCTCTTTTTCAAATAATATATCAGGTTTCATTATTATTTCATATTTTCATTGTCGTAAAAAATTACGAAGCTCGAATCAATTACGATAATATACGAAACTGATTAGATCGTTCCATTCCACGTAGTATGTATCTTACTTTTTGTGGAAATTTCACGGTAATTGGAATAGATTATATGCATTCGTTTAATCTCTAACTAAATTAAACTGTCAAGAAATTTGACCAAGTTTATAATGATAGTATACGTTTGTATTAATGTGGATTGAACATGAATTATTTTGCGTATAAGATTCGAGCGCCATAATTTGAAATTTAATAACTTTAAAACTTGTATACGACTATTTTAAATACATTGTAAATTCTTAAGTGTACAATTGTTACAAATTTTTGAACTCTTTCTGGACAGCAGGAAAATGGCAAAGATTGAGTCAATGAGATAAAAAATTGATGCTACATTGTTGCAGTGTTTTATTCTGATGACAATAACTTTTGGTCGACGATTGAATTTGTACATCGGTCGAAAAATGTTGATACCACGGTGCGATTATTATGTAAGAACTTGTAGCTTAGAAGCATAATATATAAGCTTGCAATTAAACGATTTAAAAACCTAAAAAAATGTATAATATTGATTTCATTAAATGATCACCCTATGTTTAATCCGTGTTATATAAGAATAATAAATTGTCAGACAACATGTGACAATATATGTAACATGTTCTATCGTGATTTCCACTAGGTTATCGACCATTTTGTATTCTCAGTTTCCGGTAAAAAGCTGCCCGGCTACACAGTGACCGCCTGGCAATTGCATCGAGATAAAAAAATTTATGGAATAACAAAAACAAATTATTGTTCTTAAATCAAAGATGGCGTGGAGTGCGGCATGTTTTTCGAAACTCAATTTGGGAGTTTTGAGTAACAAGGTAATTCGACCTAGTATCCAAAATCGTAAGTACATTCATTAGCTAACCTAAAAAATCCCATGTTCCATTATTCGCAATTACACTTCGTTAATATTTACAAACGTTGACTCTTTATTTCCTCCCGTACCATACAAATAACTCTCTCCATTCTCGTCGCATTCGCTTTATCAAAACCTAAAACAAACAATTGATATAATTTCACGTGATAACTTAGCCTAAAATGTTCGCATAACCTCCTTTCAAGTTTCTGTTTTTTAAAATAGATGTTTATGACTGCAAATATATGCCAATTTATGTATATAGTAATACAGAAGTGACAGTCGATAAATTTACTTCTCACGTTGATCTTATGATTTTACATCATGAGCGTGCGAGAAATTGGCTCCTTGCGGACCAGCCGCCAATATACTCTTGATTTTTTTGTGCCATCGATTATACTCGATCGCATAAGATGCTTTGGCTTGAAATAGTCAGTTATTAAGCCATTAGGAATTACTTTTTGTCTATATCATCAACTTTGAAAATTACTGTTAAATTTTCTGATATGAAAGTACTTGACATTATTTGCTATATCTGCAAACACTATTGAAGTAACAGTAAATTCACATGGACTGAAAAATAATACAATTCAGTTTTTTTCGTATCTTTATTCAGAGAAATTATTAAAAAATTTTGTCCCGATTCATTCGTTTACTTCTTGTGTAGACAAAACAAATAAAGAGTCATATGCGTTATAAAATGTTAAATGTGCAATGTAAACAGATTTTCTTTTCTATTGAGAAAATGAAGTTATTTTTCTCACATTGTAGATGTACGAACTTTGTTCACCAAAGAGAGTCTGGGCATTCTGGGGTATGAACAAAAGAAACTGATATATAAGGAAAAATTTCACAATCTTGAAGATTCGTTTCGTAGTAAAATGCAAAGCTATGTCGCGGATGAAGGACAAAATATGATATTTACCGAAGATTTAAAAGTCATGGTGCATATTCTCAATAAAACGCCCGAAGATCTAGAATTACTGGTAAAAATGTTGAAAAAATTCAATAGCCAAAGTAATACTATGAGATTTGGATCTTTCACCTTCGGTCCTGTTGTCATGAGGGCCTTGTACACCCTGAACGAACCCGAGGTGGCGCTCGACGTATACAATGATCCGGATATGGTCCAATTCTTTGCTCAAGCAACGACGTATCAAGTGCTTCTCGATCTTCTCTATTGTAACAAGAAATACTCGGAAATGAGAACGATTTATGAAAGTATCAAGCAAAGAATACCGGATGGAAAAGTTCATCCAAGAAACGCCGTGATCCTTGTCACTGCAGGTTGTTACAAAGAGGTAAAACATACTTTCTCAAATACAAATAACCGAATAAAATAAAAACAACACTAAAACATAGGAAAATGTATTTAGAAAATCCTTCGAGCAAAATCCCCTAAATACAACAAACATATTGAACATAATAAATCCTGGTATTTTAGAATACTCCGGAGAGCTTCGAATGGGCAAAGAAACTTTGGCAAGAATTAAATGAACGTGGCTATCCGAACGTTCGACGAGTAACGACTCATTTTGGGGCACTTGCTCTACGACAGGGGCAGCCTGATATAACGCTCGAGGCTCTTACGAATGCACAAAATCCTCGTTACATCGCCATAAGGTGTTTGAAGATAATGGCATATGTTGATCTAGACAGGCTAGACGATGTCGTACCATATTTCAGGAATGTACTTGAAACGGATTTACCGAATCAGCGAAAGGAGACTTTCTTCAAAGATGCAGTAAGTACAAAAAATAATCAGAATGAGATGGTCCAGTAAAAATAGTAAACTTCTAAAACAGCGGTGTAACTAATGATTTAACCTTATAAAATTTTAATGTTTTTTCCAGATTGAAAAAGTTGAAGAAGCAGTCGAGAAAAAGAATATCAATCCTGACACCGAAATCGTGAAACTCTTGAAATTAATCAGAAGTGGCAATCATGTACAAGACATGGTACTTCATCTTTGGTTTAATACAAATATTTAACAACTATTGTCGCAATATCATTATTCGTTCATCATTATAAAAGGGACTTTTCAATATTTAAAAAAAATCACTTTTTTTCAGACAATGGACGATCACATTAACACTGAAGTAACAAGTATATTGCCCACTCAAATGCAAGGTGCGTCGTACAATCGCAGTTACCAACGGAGCGAGGAAACCATAGGTCCAAAATATTTGCGCAACCCAGGACTTCGAGATCGCATATAAACAATTTTGTTTGATCTCTTTGTTTTTACTTGCGATAACACGTTCATCACAGTAACTCTGAAGTTATTAATATAAGGGAGACTTGAACAGTTAGATTCAAATACTAGAGGACAAAACTGTGAAAGAATTCGACAAGCACGTAAATAACTTGTATATACAAAATAAAACGGCTCCCTTTCATAAATACAAGAACAAGTACGAAGACCGTCGCATTTAATGTAATTAAGTCGTCGATTACGAGATACGAAACAATCGCAATAAATGTTAAGCAAATGAACATGGCAGTAGTAAAATGAAGACCTATCAACGAAGAAACATTCCCCAATATTTCCTTACACAGACATCCATCATGGTGAATAAAGTTTCGTTTGTTTCAATAGATGCTGTCTCTTTGTCATACCACAGATGCAGATTTATAGGTTGACTCACACTGCATTCACAAATATTGAACAAGTAGTGTGCAACAAGTCACACAAAATAGTAGCCACCAATGAACGTAGCAAGAAATTTTCTACAAAAACCACGCTAAAAGACCTAATTTGAAATTTGTAAAAAGAAAACAGTTTGGAACTAGTCTTGATTAAACTTAAAATAGTTTCTTCTAAAATATACAAAGTTTTAATACATTTTTTTTTCATATAAATTTTGATTTAAATAACGAATGGTAATTACTTTGTTTACACGACCAGTGCGTTTGCCATTGTATCAAAAATTGCTATTTCCTCTGTAAACAATTATTACTATCTTCATGTATGGCTAAGGCATTAAGTCAATACGCAACGGATTATACAGCGTTGTACGTGATGCATGATGATCTTCCATAGCATTTCTCTCGTTTCTTCACGACTTCTCATAACGAAGATGCTCTTGCGTTTGGAAAATTGCCCACGTTCGAAACATTATGGTTCCAAACTAATGATGGCAAGGCAGAAAAGTATGAGACAGAAAATGGGGAAAATTTTCAAGATTTTTATTATAAGAAAGATTTTCACATTATTTCTGTCCAAACGAGTGACTTTTATTGATGAAATTCTGTAAGTCTCTTAACAAAAATGTTTTATACTCTTCATGTTATTGAAAAAATTGTCCTCTGTTGCATTACAATTCTTTAAATTACGATAAAATTCTTATGATTATTGTTTCAAACCGCGAGAGTTGCATTTGAAAATTCGCCGCTTTGCGAACGAACGACTGACGCGATTCTCGTTGCTTCTTTTTCGTTGTTCAATAGCCAATCGTCCATTGGCTTAGTGGTTGTAAATTGATTCCGCACTATCGATACGAGTTGCGCTATCCATCCAGCGTTTGGCTTCGCATCGTAGTATTCGCGTCTGGGGGAAAACAAACGGTGAGAGCAAAGAATCTAACAACGAATGAAAAAGTAAGAAACACAAGTAAATTATTCGTTGATCGTGATCTCTTACCTCGGCGAAAGGGCAACGATTAAATTGGCCCAGCTTTCGACGTTTCCAGGAAACGAGAATACAGTTTTTTGGACCGATCTAAGTCCGCGTCTCGGAGAATTTTTCGAGGATGTTCCGTCACTCATAGATTCGTCGCTCAGATCACCGAGTGAGGAGATGCACGCGACTTGAGGTACACCGACAGCCGATGTTTTACGTCCTAGGAACATGGCTTTTTGAGCACAGTGAGCGAAAGCACGAGAATTACTCCGGAGAAGAATTTTCACAAGACCAACCCAGCAACCAACGTCGTCTAAAAAATAGAAATATTCATTATCGAATCGAATTATAGTTTAAAATACAATTATAGTTTAAACAACACCCGGGATAATTTAATACACAAAGCGTGGCATTGGGAAAATCTTATTGTACCTGGATGTCGGTGGATTGCTTTTGAGAGAACTCGAATAGCTCCGGCAACGTCCTGGACAACGAGGCACGAGTAAGCTGATAGCATGGCGACATGATGTCGATAATTAGGATCGTCTTGGTATCGTTCAAGTTCGAGCAACACGAGGCTCGTAAGATTCGAATCACTGCGAAGCAAGCCAAGAGCCGCTGCAGCCAAGAGACCAGCGACTGTTGGCGGTTGTATCTGTATACACTGGAAGAGAAGAGTTTTAACGTGATCCACTTCCTGAAACATGTAGGCCATCGCTGCCATTGCGCACAATACGTGAGCATTGTCCGATTCAGTGTCCGCGTGTTTGTTCAACGTTGTCTGGTATGCCGCATAAGACTCTTCGAAACGGCCAGCTTAAAAAATAAACATTTTTTATGTTAGTTTCATTCAATATTTTCTCATTCAATATAATGCTAAAATTATTAAAATTATTAAAACCAGCAGAGTTACTAAAATATTAGTCAAGTTGATAATATCGTAAAAGAATAGCAAACATGGTGCGAGAATTAATCATTCTGAAAACTACTGAGCAAAATATTAAATGTAAGACTAACTAGAACGATCAGAATGCACATTTGACAATGTTGGAAAATCAAGTTACAAGAAGACCATTGAACCGCGGAAAACAAACTAACGTTTTCCTAACCTTTGAATAATGCAAGTGCCAGTTGACAATGAGATTTGAAACTCGCTGATTCGATCTCGTTGCAGATTTTGATAGCCTTGTCATACTCGCCCAATTGTACGAGAACGCGAGCTAGATTTATTCTCGCCGAATCCTGTTTTTTCCTGTCATTCTCAAGTCTCAGAACTTCCATGAATTCACACGACGCCAGCCTGTATAACCTTTTGCGTTCGAGCAAAAGACCAAAAATGTTACGGCCACAAGGATCATTGGGAATTCGTTCTGCGAAATGAATATTAAAATTTATTCACAGTTTTCATATTGTTCCCTGGTAGAAATCTTCTATTGGTAGAATACTTTATTAATATGTTCTGTATGCGTGAAATTTAAAACTTTTAGACGTTCTGTAATTGTCGTCACGTTGCCTTGAATTTTCAAATAACGCATGAACATTTGTTACAAAAATGAAGTGTTCATTATTAAATTCAACACAAATTGATCAAATGCTTAAGATTTCATCAACTTTTAGAAAAATGAGTCTGAATCTCTTGTCTTATCTCGAAGAGAAAAAGCTTGCAAATCGAAAATTGCACATTTGTTTCTTAACGAAGTGACGTTAACAAGCAAGTCAAAATCAGCCAAATTGCTTGATCATAGACCGATATTTAGAAATTAATGAAAATTGCAAGGAAACCATGTGCAAATATCAAATCGCAGATTTTTATTATAAATGTTAATTTCTTAAAATCATCATCTTTGCGGTTGGTCTTTCAATTACGGAGAAACATTATTTTTTCCGAACTCACCGATGTACCACGTCATTGCATCATTAGCAACTGTAACAGCGTGCATATTCTCGATTGTGTAAGTATAGAGAGGATCTTGTTTGGCCTTTGGATCGAGCAAGGTCGTGAGGACCCAATGAGCATAACCTATCGCTGCTTGTTCATGGTAGCCCAGACTGGTTGCGTGACGATAGAGGTCCATTGCTTCTTTTCTGTGTACTGATTCAGCAATCATACCCTGACCAATCCAACTGTTGACATATTCGGGATCACCGCGTTGAGCATGAGAAAACGCTTCGTTCGCTTTATAGGCGTCACCTGTTCGTATTAAAAAAGAAACAATTTTTATAAATTCTTTACGATTCGCCTAAAATTGCAAATGTTTTATATTCACAAACCCTCGAAAAATTTGAAAGCGAAAAAAACAACGTTTACCGAGCTTTAAATACAAAGTTCCGAGATTGGTCCAAGCGATGGCATTGTTCGGTTCTCTGTCAATGGCCATAACGCAGCAATGCTGAGCTAGAGCATAATTCTTCACTTCCTCGGTCATGCAAATTACCGCTAGAACGTTCCAGTGTACCCAAGAAGAAGGACAAAGTATGACCGCTTGTTTTGCCGCTGCCAAACATTTTTGCGATAAGTCATTACGATTCGCACCCGGATCGTATTTCAATTGGGACAGGTAACAACACGTAAGATCGTGCCATAAAAGTGCCGAGTCTTTTGCGAGACTCAGGGCCCGACAGAAACATCTGAAAATGAAGAAATATATTTAACGATGCGAGTCGATTTTCAAGAAGAACGATTCAATTCTATCGATTTATTTCTATTTATATATCTTCTATAACTAATACATCTATGTCGATAAATGCTCCGTTTATATCAATTATAGTTGCACTTCATAATCGCTACCTGTAAATTATATAAAATATATTTACCTCACGGCAACTGCGAATAATTGACTCTTTCGTATAACAACACGGTTCTCCTTGCTATCGGATTTGACGAGACCTGTTGCAATCTCCAAATAACAATATTTTTCAGGTAGAATAGCTACTCTGTAGCAAGCATCGCCGAGAAGCTTCCAGACGCATGAAAGCTCGCTGTTCTCGATTATTGCGTCCGTGAGATTGTCAGCGGCTATTTGAATATCTCGACGTGCACGACCAATCAATTGTTGTCGACAATTTTCCTTCGCAAGCCCAAGACACGTTTCAGCGAATCCTTTCAATGCGGGTATATAACGAGGCTCTTGACCAAGAACTTTGCCAAAATCTTCTTTAGCCTCATCGTGGTGACCGAGAACCTGAACGATAAACAAAATGTACACGTTGTTTCGATAATTTAATCCATCGTTGATATTGTTTCAATTATTCGACGAAACTCACCAGTTTGATATTAGCCAATTGGATCATTGGATAGAGAGAACCTGGACTTAGCTCTAAGGCCCGTCGGTACGACTTTAAAGCCGATTCGTGGGCGCCACGTGCCAAATAAGCATCAGCCAAAGATTCCCAGCAGTAACTAGATAAAGTAATCGTTAAAATATTTCATGCGAGCTTGCAAACGTAGACTTCTTCGGTTACAAGATTTCTCAAACTTTCGATGAATGTCCCATGCATCGCCACCTTATGCTTGACAAATTGGACTTTTCATACGTGAAAAAAGTCTACTTTGCCTAATTATAAATTTTCTTTTTTATTTCAATAAACTGCTTTACTTGTCGTTTGGATCAGCTCGAATGACGTAACGCAACGACTTTATCGCTTGGCTGACCTCACCCTGATCCAACTGTTGAAGACCTAGTTGCAGCCAAGCCCACTTTGGCCCACCACCTTCCGGTGTCGTAACCCGCAGCAGCATTTGCATATTTGCTTCCTATAAAAGAATGTATATTCGACGAAGTCATTTTCGTAAACAAATAACAGAATTCTTTGGAAACGAGAATCTAAACTCACCGCATTTTTCAAAAGCCTGAAAGCCGTGCTCAATCCAACGCCAGCCTCGTCCGAGTTTGGATTTATTCGTAGTGCCTTTTGATAACATTTTCGTGATTTCTCGAGATCGTTTCCATGCTCGCGATAATAATGTCCGAGATAGAGAAGACAGCGCCAGTTGTACGGGTCCGCGTGAATCCCTTTCAGAAATGCCATGAGACTGTGACCGTACTCGTTCATGAGCCAATTCATCTCCCCGAACATCGTCCATGCTTCAGAAGTCTCGAGCGCCGATCCCAATACATCCATCGCTTCCTCGTAATTTTTACGATTTTTCAAACCCAATGCCCGCAATATCGTCGCCTCGACTTGCGTTTTTTTGTCACTCTCCAGGACCTCAAGGAGCTTCTCGGCTCGCGAATCCTCGAGGAGAACGTAAACACGGGCGAGAAGGAGTTTTAACCGGTCTGTTTCCTTTGTCTCGAGCATCTAAAATGTATAACGATCATTTACGATGACTTTTATAAATATGTACAAACTACAGAATACAATGTATATACTGCACGACATTTATATAGAGCGTAGAAAAATAAAAAATAAAGAATGAAAATTATAAATAATTCCTTACTTCTTCACATCCTAGAACCACCCGTGACCATTTTTTTTCATCCCAACTGCGAGCCATTGCTTCGATAAGCACGAGATCGACCCTTTCGTGCAGATGTTCAACCTGCTCCTTCTCAACAAGCGGTAGCGCCTTAAGTGCCGCGTTTTCAGCCTCGGACCAGCAGTGTAGTCGGAGATTTAACTCACCCAGCAATACCCATGCGAGAGTGAGCTCGGGATAGAGAAAAACGGATTGATTGAGATCATCTCGAGATTCTATGAATCGATTGTCTTGCCAGAGTTGACATCCTCGTGCGAAAGTAGCCAAGTACGAGGACGGGTCGAGAACGAACAGAGCTCGATGAATTTCCTCGATCTCAACACCGTCGCAACCTCCATCCAGGACCGTATACTCCGAGTAAACTCGACAGATCCATTCTGAAATTATTTTTGTTAATTTGTCGAACATTACACATTTTATGGAGCGTTTATGGAGCGCTTGGCCAGAAGAGTTTACCACTTCAAGGATAAAAATCTTTTTTTTTTACATATAACATTCATCTAACTACCCAGTGAATAAGGATCCTTTGGAAATTGTTCATACATCTTCAGGGCTGCGCTCAGAAGCAACTCGAATTTTTTATTGTTGTAGAGTATCCTCAAATATTGTCTATAGCATTCCTGATGATCGCTGCGACTCTCGTCCTTGATGACAGAAGCCAATAAGTTCTCATACAAATCTTCATGCTCTCTCGCAATTTTTGGATGTTTCGCAAATATAGCGACAAGGGCATTTTCCACGAATTTTGCTCTGTCGTCATTGATCTCTTTTTTCAATCCCACCAATGTATCGACCACTGTTTGGGTGATTTCGATGTCCTTCATACGTATCGACAGGCGTGCTGCCTCACTCGCATAGTGATTGAATTTCGATGACTCACTGAAAAGAAAGAATACAATCGTGTTCTCACAATTCATTCCAATTGTTCTATCTCAGAAACTAGTACGTGAATAAAAGTATAATTTAACGAACCGTAATTAATCTTTGAACGTTATTCAAATGCATTTTTGTTGTTCTTATATTGAATATGTGCTTATATGTACAATCTTTCTAATCCAGAAACTTTTGTTGCCGCAACTTTCTACTGTTGTCAAATAAACAGTTTGTCAGAGATAACACTTAATCGCATTAAAATGTTTCAACAGGAGAACATTAAAGAAGTGGCGATAATAATGAAGAAAAATGTGGAGAAGTTAAAAATGTCCGGCTCTTTAATGGTACGCATGTTGAAAAATAGTACATGAATACGTCCACGTCTATTCTGCAAATTCTCATCATTTTACCTGTCAAATTGCAATAGCTTACAATAAGCAGGTACAAGCCATGGCCAATTCGTAGGATTGTCCGAGTCCTTTTCATAAAAGGCAACAAGCCCTTGCCAAGCGAGAGGATTTTCCGGACATAAACTTATGGCCTTTTTTAAAGCGAGAGGTGTCTGAGCCTTGTGCTCGTCGATTTCCCGCAGTGCCACAGCAAGCATCACAAGAGCCATATAATTTTCCTTATCCTCCTTGAGAATTTTTTGACACTGCTTCATGGCTTCAATGTAACGTCGCTCACGCAAATGAGTGCGTACCTCCTTTAGCGCTGCCTTTGCACCAGACATTTTTTTTCACTACCTGGACAATAGAATTGATTTTATTGTAACATTTCAAACAGTAAGAATAATGGTGCCAATTAAAACAAATACAAAAACAAATTAAAATTCATTGATTTTACATAGTTTGAATATGTTTTTTTTGGCAATTGTAAAATGATGTTTTGAAAAATTCTCTGTCCAAACATCCAATCAATTAGTTTTTTAATTTCTAAGAGGTTTGATAAAGATGAAAACCTTGCAGTTCGCTTTGCTCTCAATCGAAAAGGCTCAAAAACCCACGGTGACTTATTGTTGTGTTGATTCCTGAATTATAGATTACCGACCGATATTGGATCTATTCTTTACTACCATTCTTAACTTTTTTATCCGCTTATTAACCAAACAACCAAACAGCTATCACGTATCGTCGACAGAAGCGCCAAGTGGCGAACGGACAGACTAAAAATTATCAATAATCGTACTCGACAAGTTGCACCGAAAATATGAGAGAACGAGATACTAATGAACTTATGTTATGAACGTGTAATATGAATGAAAATTGCATAATTACTTGTTTAGTATCCACAAATCTTTTATTATGTTGCAGTGAATTATTGAGGTTTCAAGGAGCATTCGGCGTCGCTCACTTCCCGCCACTTTCATGGATATAACTAACAAATTTAACGATGGTTCGGACGAAAATTGAAAAATATTCTACTCGGTAGTATACAGTAAAAAAAAATAATTTTTATGTCTTGACGACTTTAAGGTGTTGTAATAATGATAATAATAACAGAATAAATAAGACACTTGGGATTCGAAGTTCGTTCAAGATCATACCGGTGGCGCCAGCGCTGCCGAACGGTTAATCTTTCGAACGAAAAATGACAATTGCGAAGTGGATCTAACGATTCTGTAATTCTCTGTTCCTCATATTTTGCCCAACATTTTAACCATGTTAACCGTCTTGGGAGAATATTGGAAAACCTGTGAACCAGAGTTTTTGTTACCTACCAAATTGATAATACATTATTTTAGCGGAATTTACTTTTTGTTCAATGCAACCGTTTCAATGAAAACTGGATTGGATTCGCATAAGCGACTCAGTTTCCCACGTACATATTGTACAATACCGTTCTTAACTTTAAATCCAAGCATAAATACTGCTCTATATAATATTTCGACCTCCCACTCTCTTCACCATGCTTCTTGTGTTTACGATTCTTGTTTGCCTTACATAACCTGTCTTAGATGATCATAACCTAGAAACGCGGAGTTTGAACTTTTCATCTCGATGGATCTACAGAAATGTTCGAAAAAATTGTTTTCTATGTCACTAAGATTATTGCATCGATCTTTCAATAGAAATGGTAAAGTTGAACCCGTGACGAACGTGATCGTCGAAGATTCGAATCCGCGGAAACGTGTAAATAACGAGACGATAGCTAAATTAGAAAGGCTGTCGCTCGTTGATTTTGGAAATAACCAAGGAATTGAAAGATTGGAGAGAGCGATAAACTTTGCTGAACGTTTGCGCAAATTTCCTGTCAAGGAGACAATCGAACCACTTTACAGTGTTTTAGAGGACACAAGATTGCGGTTACGCGACGATCGTGTGACGGACGGCAATTATTGTAAAAAGATATTGAAAAATTCGCAAAAAGTTGAGGACGAATATTTTGTTGCTCCACCTGGAAATATTCCAAAAAAACAATAAATACATAAGAATGAATAGCATGATAAAAGTTTTGAACTCATTGGGCAGAGGTTTCGTTGAATTTGGAGAGAAAGGATTCGTCTGGGGTGCGCAGGGAAAATTACTAAACCGCAACGTTGAAAGTTTATGGTTTGAAAATTGTGTGACTATGCCATCTTACAACGTATTTCTCGCTAACACAGACAATTTCTCAGAAATCCTTGGGTGCAAGGATGAATCCATATCGGATTCTCGACCATTTGGGCTAGCGTCCATCGAAGATACGAAAGTCGTGTGGAATTCTGATTTTTGTCAGAATCCAAAATCTCAAGTTCACAGAACCGCTCGGGTCATCATTGTGACGGATGAGGACACATCCAAGGACATGTTTCATAGGAAACAGCGTGATCGCAAAGTATGGTGGAGAAAATTTGCCAGAAATCCATCGAGATTTGCATTGGGCGAGGCAAAGAAAATAGGAAAGAATCGTGAAATAATCAACATCACAGGCACTTTTGATTTTGGTGATATCGTACTAGAGAGCATAATTTATCACCAGGATGCAAAAAAGATTCAACCTCAGGTATAATAAACATGAGAATTGTAGGATTGGGGATTGCAAAAGAAAAAAACAGTCTATATATCCAGTTGAAATGACATATGCGCAAGGAGAAATAGAGGCTAGTGAAAGTATTTAATGTAATATTCATCGAGTAAAAAATGATAATTTATGTAATTTCCTCAAATATTTTCACAGCTACAAAAAATCATAAACGTTATTAATTATATTAGAGTTGATGTCTACAAAAACTAGTGTCTATATTCTAATTCTTTGTCATACAGATATCTTACTTTTTGTCACAAGTAAATGATATAGAAAGTTTAATTCCTGAACTTCGAACCTTTGCAAGAAACTCAACATAAGCACAACCATCAGGAAATATAAATTCCTGGGAAAAGTAAATTTTCACAAATTCTATCGTCCATGGAATCTGACTAGATTTTATCACTTGGATATGACTCCTTGATGGTAGTTTTTCGTAGTAGTCATTTGTAGCTTCACAGTCTTCTCAGTGAAACAGACTTTTCCGGGTTGAGAAACAATCACGTGATGCACTTTATGGGTACAAATATATGTTAAATATGGAGAGCAAACAATTGCATAAATTGTACAAATAATAAAGCCCACGTTGACCAGTTATAAGATACGTTCCACAATTTAGCTTTCTTGTAAATCTCCTGAAAAATTGTTTGCTACAGTTTTTGTCAATCCACAAAGCAGTTTTCTATTATTCCTAGCACTCTAAATTGCATAGTAAGTAGCTGACATAAAACATTTGGATTTTGTTTAAATTTTAATGTTCAAGAGGTATTTAATTACAAACCCTGCACTTATTGTTCGTTTCTTGCACCTTTATAAGGTGAGATAAATGACGCGCAAAGGCCTCTGAGATATCGGTGTATCGAGGATTGAAAAAAGCTAAATTATGGAAAGTATCATTATGGTCCAATGATTAAGAGTTACAATTTACATGACAGTGAACTATCCAAAAGTACAGTCTAAGTATGCGCTAGCAGTTTCATCCAAAGTCAAATCCAACCACCGTGGCTAGCTGCAATAATTCGATACCAGTCATAATGTTCTCCTCGACTTCTGAATTGCATGAATTCTAATCTGTTCTAATAGCTCAGTTATTCCGGCTATTAATCCTATCTCAATAATGCTAACAACATTGATAAAACTGACTAAAATTTGTGTCCAAACAGATTAACGAACTTAAGGTCGATCTATCTGGTATCCACATCATCGAGCACATCGCATCATTGGACTGGGGCTCCCTCGCTATGCTCTGCGACGCTTATGAATTCACGAATGATGTTGGAGAGCTGAAACTTCATCCAAAACTTTCCCCCTACAAAGTCGGCTTTTGCCTCGAGCCTCATGAAGACGAGGATGATCCAAAGTGCCAGGAAAAAGTTCGTCTCGTTCGGTATCTCAATAATCTGCTCAAGTCCAAGGGTCTTGGTACTGTGTTGACACGAACTAGACGTGGTATCGACAGTTTTCACGTTCCTCTAACGATCAGCATCGACGATGCTAGCTTGCAAAATGGAATCGTACGAGTGACCAGTAAACTCACGACCATCGCCGAGGCCGTTCACGTCACCGATTTACCAAAATACGTTGCTGCTCGGTGTTCCTGAGAGGGTATGCTGAATATCGCATCACTCGATGGTGCATAATCTCCGTAGCCTGAACTCTCTCGCACTGGCTCGATCACCCAACGAATTTGTTTTATGCGTTACAAATAGCTTTAAAAGAACATGTTGCAAACAAAAAAAAATAATGACAAATTTGACAAATTAGTTTTGCAGTTTTGTTTCTTTTGGCGCAGTGAGGAATATTCATTTTTTTTTGTGTTTGCACAGGTGAATTAGAGACTGCGCAAAGAGATAACGGGTAATATGAGAAAACGCCGATATTTATGTCTCTTTTTGGTGACCAAAATTACATTAAAACCAAAGAAAAAGTACGATTTCCTTCATGTATTGAAGTGTCGAAAAAAATATGCATTCACTGTTCCAGTCCGTAGTAACTCAAACAAAAAATCTTACAGTTCAACTTAAATATTAATAATTGCGTTGCGTATTTGTATATGTTGCAATTTCTCCCTAGGAGAAATAAAAAACACTCGATTGTTTCATCCATTGCTTTTGTGATGTTCAATTATTTCTGCACAGTTTATCAATAGTAGTAATATTACAATAGATTAATAAATTCTATACGGGTTCTAAGGGCACAAAATGAGAAGATATTTTTTGCGGTACGTTTGTTTTTAAACCAAGTGTTTTAACGTTCTTGTTTCTCGAACGCTTCGTCACGTACGGCCAAAAAATCCTGCCTCGTATTCTCGTTTTATAAGAGAAAACAAAAAAATTTCATTCTGTTCTCCAACTTTTGTTTGAATTCCAGTCGTGGCATGACTAAACGCCTTCCAGAAAAATGTATAAAAAGGGACGCAAACGAATTCTGGAAGTCGGGAATAAACAAAACATTGTCGAGGATGTTGTGCGCGTTCCGAGACGAAAAAAATGCAGGCGAGAAAAAAAAAAGGAGAACGAGAAGGAATAGAGCACGATGTCGTTTGAGAGCATCTTAAGGGGCGGGAGACTTCGAACTCCTTTGTTGTGCGTCATGAATTTTTCTCAGTTTCTAAATTTTCACATTTCCCACAGTTTTGGATCTCTCACTTATCGTTATTATAAGTCTTGACATTCCCATCCATTTCCATGCTCACTCGTAGTATTTTTGTTTACAAATTCGCTCTCAGATCTCTTTTTTTTAATTTTTAAAATTTTTTTTATTTCTTTCTGACTCGATCAACCCGATGGCTTATCGAAGAAAAATGGCTAAGCCGGTAACTGGAGCTTGTTGCCTCGTAGCACTTTGGTGATGTACAGGTAGAAAAAGTCGCAATACAGAACCGTCTGAACAAGACCTGCGATGATCGCAATTAAATCGTAATGATCCTCGGAGTAGTAACGATAGACCCAATTGAACAGATAGAGACCGCGATATGAGCCCAGAGCGAAGAGATAATGGCTCGTGATGCTCTCGGCCTCACCAGTTTTTGAGACAAGGAACAACTGAGGCAATATCGCTACGGATTCCAAATAAATGCTGAATGTCCACAGTATCTCCAAAACGGCGAATTCGTGATTTATGAGAAGCGAGAGAGCGATCGCCGGTAGGATCAAAAACTCAATTCTGAAAATGATAAATTTGTATGTTATCAATTTTTACGATTCACATATCACATGACGATCTTTTTATCTATCGATGAAAATATCTTTATCGAGTTTTTAGAATGACATATTTTTATTATTTTTATTTTACGCAACTTTGAAATAGAGCACTAATTCATGGAATAGTGATTCATTTTTAACTTTCATGAATTATTGAATATATATCTTTAAATTTGTGCTTTGGTGACCAAAGTTTGTTTATGAATACTCACAATGGACTAAAGGCTGTATTGTCTAACTCTACTCTAGGCAGCTTTTAAGCACAACGATTGAGCCAAAATCCATAAACTGAACTTATGGTTATGATTGTTTGAAATTTTCATTTCGTTAACAATATTTTGTCTTCTCAAAGGGGAAAAATGCCATTTTGTCTCGCTTAACTTTGTAGCGCCTTTCTTGCCTATGAAAAATTATCTAAAATTTACAATAAATTTGCTTTCTCACCTGAACGTATCATGATTGTGATCGTACGTCGCCTTAAACTTGGCATACATGAGGAATATCGTTGCATAAGAAGCAGCGATGAATACAACTTTCATGACAAAGTTGTAAGCCGATATGTAAGTAGTCAATAGATCGAGATACCTTGTGGTGTACACTATGGCAAACAGGATCTGTGATTTGCCACTTATACCTACGAAGAAAATATGTAATCATGAATGGTGGAAAAGCATTGTAAAATGTCAAATAGTAAATTCGTAACATATCGCAGTTAAACTTTCAAATTTTCCAAACTTCGTGCAATATAAATTAAGATTTGAATTTTGGATTATTTTTGAATTTTTGTAACAACACGCGGAGTGTTCGACGTTAAAGGGCGGAAAAAAAAAATGCGAATCGATCGGGCGAGATTTTAGCAAGACGTTTGAAGTTGCGATAATTTTTAACTCGGACCGATCGAAATTCAAGTGTTGGACTTACCCGCGCAGCTTCTCGTTTTCCATATTTTAACAAGGAGAACGAATATCGCCAGTAAATGCGACAAATCGCCGAGTAAACGAAATATATTCATGTCACGTTTTGTTGGTTATACAAAACCTTTCGGTGTCTATCTCTTTCTCTCTCTTTCTCTCACCGCTGGCCGACAATCCTGTACAATGGCCCCGATTATGACTTTTGCTCAAAAATACTCGTGAATTTTGATAATTCGCGAAATTATCGTGCGCGTTTTTTTTGTTTTTATCTCTTTCAACACGCCAGACAAAATCGCAAATTTTCCGACGGAGCCGAAGGAGCCGCCGCGCAACACACAAAATATGACGTGGCTTGTAACATCGGCAGATGGCCGCACGGACTCAATTTGCTCGATGTTTTTCGAACGAACGATATGGAGTGTCGCGTCGAGAGTCGCCGTACGACCGGCCGCCACGACATCAAAACTGCGGATGATCTTTTGACGTACCACCCACACGTAGTAGTTTTTTTTTCTCTCGATAGTGATTCATTATTTATCTGAGAGATAATGCAAGAATTTTTGTGATTCTGGAGATATCTCGAACTATCGATATCATTGTTCATTATTTGATCTTCGTACGACGTACAATCTTTCATTATGTTAGAAAATATAACCACAAGATCGTTTGTGAACAAACGTGGTTTGAAAAGTCCCGCGCTTTTCCTCTCGGCCATTACCCTATCGGATGAGCATTCGGCAGAATATAGGGAGTAACGGGAGTCGCCATCGATATTTACTGCACGACATTGGCCATATGCCATTTATTTTTGCCGTGTAATGACCAATAAGAGCGCTGCTGTGCCACGATAATGAAGTAGCGAGGCCCGTTTACAAGTCGAGCAATGAGGTTAGGGCTCTGAACACAGGTGGCGCTTACATCGCATCGAGGTCGAATTTCAGTACATACATATGAGAGAGTTCTCTAATTGCTGTCAGTGTCTATCTATAACGAATGCGTTAGTGCTAATAGTATTTTAATCTGATTTAATCACTGATCGGTAACCCATGGATTATCAATGCAAACTCTTCTTATCGTCTTGTCCAAGTGCCAAGTTCCCTTCTTACGGCGCATCTTGTATGCAACTTGTAGTCCGTGCCAGCCAATCCCGTATCGTCGATAGTATTCCGATAGATAATAGAAAGGAAGTTAAAGTATACGATTGGTGGTGCTGTTTACGCGATATAGATAGAATGCTCGGTGAATACCCTCATTCTTAGATAGAATTATGTAATTGAACCAAATTTAACGACAATACCATGAGTTTTATGTGTCGGAATGGTCGGAATAATATTCAATATACGACTTTACGCCCCATTCCATACTGCCTCACGGCGCCACAGCGGACTTTTTTATAAGCTCAATCTCGTTGCCCCATATATAGTTTATGTCTCCTTAGGATTTCCTGATTACTTCACGTAACTTGCTCATTTTTGGAAAAGCATAAAATTTCATTTCTCCGAGTAGTATATCGAAGTACATTTTTACAACTCTCCACACAAGAATTTGTATCTGCTTTTCATGTCATTTTAAATATATTGCTTGTAAAATGAAAGTATTCAATAATAAATGTTATAAATACTCCGCATGAGATGCTTATTGTCGCCACCGTAAGCGCTCATAGTTTTATTTCTCTAACCGTTCAACGTTAAGCACTGAACGGATAGGATGCTGAAGGAAGCGGTTGGTACAAATTTTAATGCTCCATTTTCTCACACTATGGGATTTACATTTTGAGCAAGAGAAGAACATCATTCTATTCGACTTCTAGTACAGTGCATCATGGCGTTATTGTTGTTTTCCCGAAGTCTAAAGCCTTCCGGTAGGAAATATGGTAGCCTTAGAGAGAGAGAGAGAGAGAGAGTGAGCGCGAGTGAGGAAGGGAGTGGGGGGTACTTGTCTCTGTCGCTCTCATAGCGGCTCATTGTCAGTCTAGGCGTGCCATTCACATTAAGCAAGTGAAATGGATCCATAAATAAATACTGCCGGACACCGCTTTTCTAAGATTTAGGAGCTTTCAAGTCAAAATATAAATTATTATCCTAACCGCAAGTTAATTTTATTATTTAGTGCAGGAACATACCGCACCCTAGAGAATTGCATTCGTAAAATTTACATCTATCCTCCTTGCACTCGTCGACCTTTCATCCGCTTTACCAGAGGGAGAGAGAGAGAGAGAGAGAGAGAGAGAAAAGGAGCGAGGCGATGAAATCACGATGAAGAAGCTAGACATGGGATGGAAAACCGGACAGGAGAAAATCGTGATAGTACGTTTAAGTTGCTCGCAACAGAGCAAGATGGAAGATGTGAAGAAAAAAAGGGCTTCGACCGTTCACAAGCAGAACAGTTTCTATAGGTGATTCTGCATAGCGTCGTATGACAAGCCATTCTACGATGTTTATGGGAATAAAACAGCGATGAATGGAAAAAACGTGCGAGAGAGAGAGAGAGAGAGAGAGTTAGAGGCACAGTGAGTGAGCGATCTTGAAGCGAGGCGAGTGCAAAGAAAAGTGTGATTGCGTCGGCGCGCGGTGCAGGCCGAACGGCAGGGAGAGGGGAGGGGGTGCTAGCGAATAAGAGAGAACGTAACCCAAAAGAGAGATTTGAGAGACTCGCGACGGCTGATCACGGAACGAATGACGAAAACAGCAGCAGAGGGAGAGAAATTAATAATAAAGAAGAAACCTCGGGTATATACGTATATAAAAAAAAAAAGCAGCAACAACAACAACAACAAAATAAGAAACATCAAAAGTTCGTTGGGACGATGTTGTATAACGAAAAAAATGAAAAATCGTCGTATTGGAGGTAAAAAATAGTGTCCGAGTGTTTCGCGATCCCTCGGCTTCATCGCAAAATAGAGGAATATGAGTGCGCGTGTGCGTATGTACGTGTAAATAACACAACGAACGTAACACGCCTACCTGCCAGGCGGATCTTGTCTCTCGACGAAACGTCCGCAGGAGTATTTTTTCCTCACAACAAAAAAATCAAAATTTCATCCTTTTCTCTCTCGGGAGATCTTCGATTTTGGAAAAGAAAAATGCGGAGCGACGATCTCTTCGCGTTGTTTTTGTCGGGCGATGAGCGCCTGGCCTCGTTACGCATTTCTGGGTTATAAATACGCGAAATATACATATACATGTCATTCTTTTTTTTTCACGTATGTAAATGAGTGAAAAGTGTTTGTTTTTTTTTCGTGTTTCCGTGAGAAAGTTGGAGAACGTTTTTTTTGTTTTTTTTTTGCACGATGACGTAGCGTCGCAGGGGTTGAAAACAACAAGACACACGGACGTGTGAGAAATGAGAAACTTGAGATGGATCTGCTGGTATCTGTGGGAAGGTCTGCCGACGCTTTTGGCCTTTCCCATAGACTCGTTGAACGCCCAAGGTAACATTTTTTTGTCCCGAATGTTCGAAAATTGAATATACACTTTTCGAACTGCAATGAGGAAAAAAAAATTTGAAACGCAAGGCTCGATTTTGATTTTTTTTTTCGCGCCCTAACCTCAAAAATATAATTACAATTTTCCCTATTGGTTATTGCTTTATTATTATATTGTAATTGGATATTTTGAATCGAAGACAAATATTTATCGAGTCGATTTAAAAACGAATTAATAATGATGATTTTGTTTTTCGAAGGTAACAGTGATTTTTGGTCAAACCAGTGGGAAAATCATTGGATCCGTTATGCGATTGGAACTCTTGGTTTCGTCGTGATAGGCTTTACCCTTGCTGGTTGTCTGTGTTGTCGGAGACAACGACGTTTAAAGGGATTCCAGGTAAATTGAAAAGATGAACCAAAATAAAATACACCAAAAACCATCCTCCGATCTTTGCTTCGCACTTATAGTCGACTTTGCTTCAAGAAAAATAAAGCTCGATATTAGAAAGAAAAGTGTCGCTATTGTTGCCAATTTAAATTAATGATTCTATAAGCGTTATAAACATTTGTTTAATTCTTGATTCGCAATTGAACCAAACGTTCGATAACAACCGAATAATCGATCATTGTAAACATAGTCGATTGGTTCGTGTAAATAAAAAGAATCATTCGTCATTTAGATTCACAGTCATTTTAGTTATAATTGAATGTTGTATCTTTTTTCTGCTCTTAAAAAAGTAATTCAATGCAAAAATAGCTCTACAAATACAAAAAATAAATCTCCATACGAATGTTTGTCTCTGTTTCTTTCAATTGTAGGACGATGCAGGAAATGGCAAGGTAACATTGGGACAGAAAGAAAACAGCAACTAAATTAAAACCATTAGACGATGTGAAATGTTTCTTTGTATTAGATAGATCTATTCTAGAAATAGAAGTACTAGTTTCCGATGAATGCACCGTAGCGTCCGCATAGTTCCCCGAGAGACTCCTTTTACAAAATGATTTCGTCAACCGTATTATTATTTTTACTTTATAATTTTATGTAAATCTTCATTTTTTTATTCTTTACTAATATAAACGTTTATTTTCATTGTTAAAGAATGTTGAGCCGAGAAAATAAATCGCTTTACAATTGTTGAAGGAATTCAAGGATGGAAGTACAGCCGGAACGGAAACGACGATCGAGCGGATACCATCGGCTAGCCTCGAGCTCGAGGTACCGAGAATATTTTCCCCAGCCGAGAATAAAAGTTCCAACGATGAAATCGCGACTATTTCGGTCGATGGACGAATTACGATCAAACCACCATCACCATCGTTCTTCGACGAACCAGAGAGCGCGGCAAATTTCACACGATCTCAACCTTGCAGCGAGTGGTTCGAGTCGGCGAATTTCCCACGCGAGAAATTAAAATATCTGCGTGAAATTGGCCACGGCTGGTTTGGCAAAGTCGTCGAGGGTACGACAGAAATTGATTCGGAAGTACAAAAAACAACGTCGCCGAGAAGTCGTGGCGTCGTAGTTAGGATTCTTACGGAGGAGGCAACATCGAGCGAGAAATCCTGGTTTCTCGGAGAATCAACGCCGTATTTGAAACTCCGGCATCCGAATATTCTCGCTTTACTGGGTTCTTGCCTGGAGGCTGATCCCTATTTGTTGCTTTTCGAGTCGTGTCCAGCTGGTGATTTGAAAAGTTTCTTGCTCACCAATCGCTCGAACGCCACGGCGTTACAAGAAGAAAATCTGCCAACGCGAATAGCCATAAATATCGCCGATGCGCTGGAACACATGCACGCCCATGGTTTTGCTCATACGGATTTATCAGCAAGAAATTGTCTGGTCGCGCCTGATCTTACAGCGAAATTGGGCGATTATGGTACCGGAGTTGAAAAGTATCCCCAGGATTATTACGTCGTGGGTGACCGAGCGTTGCCAATACGTTGGTCAGCACCCGAGAGCCTGGAGTGCACGAAAACAACGATCGAGACTAGGTCGATAACGTCACGAGCTAATCTCTGGAGCTACGGTATTTTACTCTGGGAGATTGCTAGTTGGGCCGAGCGTCCTTACGACGATTTTGGCGACGAGCAGGTCATCGAATCTATATTTTCCCGCAAATCTGACTCTCCGAGTGAACAAAATTCGAAAAGAATGCTCGATCGGTTACTGGAGCGATGCTCGTTACCGACACAATTTTGTGAGTCTCTCGTGGCTACGTGGAAATTTCCACCGACCGAGCGAGCGAGTTTGCGCGAAATGCGTGAAATACTATTGGGCAAGAGCATCGAGGATTTCGAGAGGAGATGGGAGAACTCCAAACCGAACGGTGCGACGAACTCGGTCGATAAGAGCGCGAGCCTCAGAGATCTTCGTGGGAGCGTCGATTCCGGCCTTTGGCAGGCGACGACGTGCGAGGAGAAAAAATCTGTCGCTAACTTTCGTCTCGGACCGAACGAGCCAACGAAATATTGCATGAGAGACAATTCTTGTCTTCAGGAATCTGGCTCTGAGACCGAGGAGGAGAGCTGGCGAGGTCGCGTTGAACGAGGTGCTTACACGGAGAAGGTCAAACAGAAATCCAAATCCGTCGCCGATCTCATGGTTCTCGTGCACATCGACTCGGATTCCGATGTGGAAATTTCTCTCGGACCTCAGACGACGGAAAAACTGACAAAGAAACGCTTACCCGCATCGGGTAGCGACGGTGATCTACGAAGTGCCGTAATCGTTGACGAATTTGACGAGGCATTGAGAAAGTTGCGGGAACCCCCGAGTTGTAGTCGCGGTAGCTCGAGAATCGGCGATAATGTTTATGAACATTGGAAAACCGGCAAGAAAATATTGGAAAGAACGAGAAACGGGGATAATGGACTGGAAAATGTTGAGAAAATCGGTGAGAATATCGACGATACTTGGAAACTCGGCCAACTTCTCGACGACGGTTGGAAAATCGGCAGGAATATTGAGGAAAATGCCGGGATCGGTGAAGAGAGAATCAGCGAGAATATCGCGAGGAGTATAGTAATAGGTAAAAGTTTACAGAATGCCAATGAACATGTCGACAAAAGTGGGAAAATCGGCGAAAATCGGGAAAACACGAAATTATTGACTCTGACGCATCAGGGACAAACGCCGATTCTCAGATTATCGTTTGGTGTCCCTGAAGAATTACGTGGTAATGACAAATTGGAAAATAGTATGGAAAGGACTGCGGAGAATTCTCGACTGGAAACGGACCTGGAAAAAGATTCGAAAAATCCTGTTGAAATATCACGGACGGAAGGTCACGTCTTGCGTTTGGTTTCCAAGGGGGATCCTGACTTGCCGGTTCTACGTTACGTTCCCGAACGTACATCAACGTCAGAAAACCTCTCGAAGAGTTCAAATACCGAGAAGAGCCAAGTTCTTGAAGCCCACGACGTTATTTTGTCATCGCCGGATTCCGACAAGAATGGTGTCGACGTCGAATTATGGAACGACGCGTTGTCCCACGAGCTCGAAAAGAAAAACCCCGCTTACGTGGAGAATTCGATAATATTTAACGAGCCGAGTGACGAAAAATCCATTTTTACCGATCTGACGCTTATCGCGGTCGGTAAAAAAGATTTCCTCCCAAAACGATCGAAATCGGATCCAAGTACACCAAAATCGTTGCAAAATTTATCTGCAGGTTCGAAAATCGACGAGGATTTTGTCCCGTGTTCGTCGTCCTCCGCGCCGGAAACGCCACGAAGAAATTATTCCATCTCGAGGCTGGAGGATTCGAAAAAAATTCGCAAGAGCGTGAATTTTTATCGCGACGACGATGATCTTGTCAGGGGTTCGTCATCGGCTCCGGAAACACCGTTCCGCGGTAATTACCCGGTCCATAACGTTGACGACGATTCGTCGATATGCGAAGAACTCGAGCCGGGAATTATAAAAAGATCTGCAAACGAGGCGGACGACGAGGAGGATCGAAAACTTCTATCGACACCGGACGACGAGAGGAGTTCCGATTCCGGTTTTCGAGACAAAGAATCTTGCGAGGAAGAAGAATCCCCGATTCCTGGTCCCCAAGTGTCGAGTGTAATATTGGGTAATTCGTCCTCGGTAGCGGGAAATTCATCGCCACTGTCTGCATCAGCGGAGGAAGAACAGATGAGAATATTGTTCGAGCTCGATACGATTCTCGATGCCGAATATTACGGCAATTTTCGCGATAAAATCGACGAGACGGAAAATTCGCTCGATAATGTAGAAATGTCATTTACCGATAGAGACGAGCTTGCGAACTCGCCCGATAATACAGGGCCTCTTTTTACCGACCAAGACGAGCTGACGAGCTCCCCGGATAATATAGAAATTCGACTTACCGACCGAGGCGAGATTGCCGATAAAGTTCGATCGATCTCGGAGTCGCTCGAATCGACGGAGTCGACAGAGATTTTGGAGACTGTAAGAGCGAATTCTTGCGAGCCAGATTTTTTGGACAATTTTTATGACAAGAAGGACGATGAAACCAAATTGGAGTGCTTTCAAAACGAGGAGAATATTGGAGTGGAGAGTACCGAGGCCGATACGCCGAGTGAATTTTCACGAGTCGAGGAAAATCGTTCGCGAAAAGATCGTCGACCTAGTTCCAGCTGCGAATCGCCATTGAGGAACGATAGAAATTCGTCCTGTAAATCGTCAAGTACGCGACAAAAAATCGAGAACACCGAGACAGACAACGATTCATCTTTGTTGAGAACGATGCGCAATTCGGGCACGGATTCTTCGCTCGATCGGACGAGCGATTCGAACAGCTCGGTCGGTATGACAGAACTCATAGACTCCGGGAGACCAGGTAGTTCAGGAAGTTCACCGATTTCAATCGTTAACGCAGATCGTACGAGCGCCAAAGCGCAGTATTCGGAAAATTCATCGGATTCGCTCGGTGAGATAGACCGTGACAAATTTGGTTGGACTGAAAAATCGTCGATCTCGATCGCGAACCCGGAACGAACAAATTGTGTAACCAACGATTCGGGCATTTGTTCCAGCTCGGCCGGTATGGTCGTCTGCGCCAACTTATCACCCGTCGATAACTCGGAAATCTGCGATATAAATTCGCCCAGCTCCGTCGATAAAGTAGATCGAGAAAACTGTCTAAGCGAAACTTCGTCCTGCGAATCGCCTTTGAAAAATGATCGACCTACGGATCTTTCGGCCGAGGTACAACGCGATCATTCGGACGGTGAGAGATGGTCGTCGCGGGAAAATATGAACGAGAACGAAGACGAGGACAGTTCGACTATGTCCTTGAGAAGCGATAATTCTTATGTCTCGTTTGGCCTTGACGAGGAATTCGTAGCTGCGATTAGAAACGAATTGAGAGAAAAACTGCCACGCGCTCAGATGCCCGTAGTCGAGGCGCTCGATCCGCACGACGACAAGGAATCTGCGTCAATAAACGACGAGATGAAAAATTGGGACGACGAGGAGGACGAGATGAACGAGAATGCCGAGCGTTCGAGTGGTGGTGTCGATATATCGATAAGATATAATATTTACGGTACACCGCTTAGTCCTATAATGGAGGAACGCGAAAGCGGTGGAACATCGGAATCGCTAGTCTCCAAAGAAAGTTCCGGCGATGCCTCATTGGCCTCGCGCGTTTCCGCGCTTTCGGAGGACGTCCTGGTGGTCGATACACGAACTAATCGTGCGATCATCGTAGAAGGTGGCGCCAACAGTGGCAGCGGCGAGATTTTGAACTCGCAGCAAGATGACGACCGAGATACCTCGCATGGTGACTTTTCTGACGAGGAGAACCTCGAATATCCCCAAATTAGCTCGAACAGGTGATGTTCTTTGTTCGATTACGTTATTCTTATAAGTTAGCGTAGGTCTGTACAGTTGTCCGTAATTAATAAGGAACAAAAATATGTAATAACCTATAGGTGCCTTGAGAGCAAAAGAATAGCTATGGGAATCGGAGGTGCTCCTTTACCAAGTCCAGAAGAGGAGACAAAGTGGCAACAACAATTTCCTCTGCCGCTGCAGATGCAGGATGACCTCATGAGCACGAGTTTTGGAACGGACCGAGATTGGGACAGTCAGGACGATGAGGAAGGTGAGGACGAGGCGGATGAGGACGAGGAAGAAAACAGCTCGAGCTCGGGAGAATTTGTTTGGAAGGTAGTAACGATACTTCAAAACTGGATGAATGAATTTATGTAATAAGTTCATGGAATTGAAGTTGTTGTTTACTTATGTCGGTTAAAGGAGGTGGTTACAGTAGTCTATTAGTACAGTTGACTTATTTGAGTTGCTAATGTATTTTCTTTAAACCAGCGGTATGACGAATATCATGGTGACCTGGAGAACGTTACGACTCGATCACCACCAAACAAGCCAAAGTCACAGGAGCCCGAGGTTGATCTGGACGAAGACGATGATCGCGAGGACAATGACGAGGACGATGAGGAAGAAGAATTTACTCCCTCAGCCTGGGATGCCACTTTAGCCCCTCACAGATCCGCGCTTAGATCGCCGGACAAGAATGTCAAATCTGGGGTACGTTGCATGATGCACAGATAGCCGAATCGAGAAGGCAAATTATCGATGCACTGCCACTAGCTCACTCAAAAGGATATCTTTTCTGGCACTGCCACCAACAGCTATATTTCAAACAAGATAAATCCAATTTAAAAATCGTAGTGTTACACGCAACGCTCACTTCGAAAATGTGGTTCGTAAGTTCTCTGGTACAGCACATTCGACTGCGGTGAAAATTAGCTTAAAGAATGCATGCAGTATTGTGACAACACATGAGTCGAACTGGATTTCATCTCGATTAGCTGTACCGAATCGAACAACTTACTGCATCTAAAAACATTTCAGACACGCGACCATTATTTTAACGATTACATAATGTGCCAGTGTCATTGACCAGTTACACTCCATGGATAACATGTTAATAGTCTAAATGAACGATTAGCATGACCCACCATGAGCGAAAGTCAATTTTAACCTAATAACCTAACTAATTAAGAAAAAATACGTTTATTACATTTCCTCTATATTTAACATTTTGTCTGGCACTGATTACTTCAACATAATGAGAGCACATCGTCGGAGAGATGATTTTTTCCTCGGGATGAGCATTGCGGTCGATACAGATTTATAGAATTAGGATTGCTATTAGTAGCATCGTTATGCAGCGACTGCGTTTTACACAGACTGTTTTGAATATGCATGGTCGACTCTGTTACTTACATTTTTTCCTTGAATTATGTGCAAATTATTCCCGTAACAAGAAATACCCTCCAATTTCTTCAATGTTTTTTTTCTATGCGCCATGATTTATTATAAATATTTATTACAATTCCGTGCCGCCAGGACGAATTGGTAGGTGTGTCAAAATTTCATCTACGACGATGCCAATTAAAAAGAAACGAGCAGAAAAGTATAAACCTTAACGATAATCTCGTTTGGGAGTTTGTAGTTAAAATTACTAAAGCAAAGTTTAAATAGCACTCGCCAGTTATGATGAATTTATCTAAACAATCAGTTAATCAATGAATTAATTAACTATCATTATCATATTAGCATAATTTAGTAGCTAACTGGTAATTTCCTAATTGATAATGAATAGTGATAATTATTCATACTTAATAATTCTCTTATTATCATTGTTATTCGGACATTTTGATGTGTATTAATTCGCGCAGGATCAAAAGAAGAGCGTTTGGTTCAAAAAGCAGCGTTATCACTGCGTCTATGAGTACCCGAAGGAGACACCGGTTGTCGAGGGTCAGGGGCAATCATCGACAACGTGGGAGCCCACCTCGTACGCTGGTAAGTAAACAAAGAAAAATAGTTCAAAGCAATTTCGATAAGCTCAACTTAATTTCAGATTGGGAAGAAATGATGGACGAGCCACGAGTCAATGCCTATCCTATGGAATATGACGAGACGAGTCGGACCGGTAAATAAACAATTAACTGATTTAATTAATATTTGATTCGTTTGATAGAGATAAATAATTTGTATTTATATTTCAGGGGACGAAGAATTCTACGTGAGTAGTTCGAACAGGCCATTTCAGTTTCAAAGTGGCGAGGGTAAGTACGTGAGCCAGTTCTTTCCTGGAGCGAGCTCGACGTTGTTGCAGCACGAGAATCAGCAGCAGCAGCAGCAGCCGCAGCAGCAGCAACAGCAGCAGCCGTTGCAGATATCGTCGACGTCCTTGCCATGTGTAACGGATGAATTCCAAACGTCGCAGGACGAAGGAATACGCATCGATGGAAATCCCGAGACGCTGCAATCCATTGACAATTCACGAGGGCCTGATTTCATCGAGAATCAACAGCAACCGCAGCTCGGCGAGCTGAGACACACGAGAGATCGACTTAAATTGAATCTTTTGTCAACCAGCGGCTCTGGGAAACCGGACGAAGAAACGAAAAGTGAGAATCGAGTCGAAGACCGGCCAAATTCTGGAAAAATGATAGAAACAACTGGAATGATTCAAGATGGTGCTGTAAAAACGAGAAATAGTGAGGAAAGCAAAGATATTGATAGGAACGTTATAGAAAACGTTGGAACATTGAAAGAGAATACTCGGAAATCCGGAAAAAATGCTTTAAAATTGGAAGAACGTGATGATAAATTAGAAGCCAATGAAATATTTGCAGAAAATGCTGGAAAGTCAGAGAGGGATCCTGTAAAAACGACGGAATGTCCTGGTGAAAAGGGAGAAAATGCTGAAGAGATTCTCCGAGTCCTAGAACGATCATCGGTTAATGAAGAGCTCAGTAACAAAGATGAAATCCCACAATTCACCGAAGAAGAGAAACAAGCGGTCGAAGGATCGTCAAACTCTAAGAGTCTCGATGATGTGGCTGTGAAAAAAGAATCGTCGAAAGTGGATAAAAACGACGACAAATCTCGAGTTATCGACGTTCGAGATATCGAGACCGAAATATCGACAGTCGATCTTCTAGATATCGATAATGATCGAAAAAGGCACGAGTCAACGGCGTATAGCGAAAAAAATTCAAAATTAGGGGACCAAAATTTGTTAAGGTCGAGAATCAAGAGTGACGACGATAAGGGCAAAATTTTAGATACACCAAAATTAAAAATGAACGAAAGTTATCCGTCGAACGAGGGCAAAAGTGTCGCGGAGACTTTTCAATCGTCGAAATCGTAGCCGTCCATAACGGCATTTTAGCACAACTTATACAAATGCTAAAAATAAAAAAAACAAACAAACAAACAAACAAACAACATCATTAATAAATAATAATAATAAAATTATTATTGAATTAAGTAAAAATTAATCACTAGTTAATTAATAATTAAATTAATAATTTTTTCATTATTAGTGATCCATTTTATTTCTATTCATAACAATAATTTCATTATTATTATTGTTAATAATTCTATCATCATTATTATTATTATTATTATTATTATTATTATCATTATTAAATACTTACAAACATTGACGTTAACGAGGAGAAGAACAAGAGGATCTGATTAATTAGTCTCAATAGGGGAAAAACAAAACATGAGGGAATTTTTTTTTTTCGCCTCGTACTTTGGACCCGATTTGCTGAAGTCCGTCCTAAGAAAATGATTTAAAAAAACAAGAGAAATAAGAGACAGCGATTTTTTTTTATGCACTTGTAAATAGCGCAGACAAAAATGTGAAGGCATAGAAAAAGAAAAAAACAAACAAACAAAAAAAAACAAAAACATTAAACTACGTCGTTTTTTTCGCGATAAATCTGAATATCGCATTTCTCGGAGGCAAAAATCTCTTTTTCCGAATATCGGATTTTTCTTTTTGCGCGACGCGTGTAAATATTCGAAGATCGACGACAGAAAATGAAGGAAAAATGAAGAGTATGAGAAAAATGGGAGTGGGCGATGAAAATATGTTATTATTGAATTTATTATTAATTATTATTATCATTATTATTATTATTATTATTATTGCGTAAAAAAAAGAAACGAGAAAGAATAATTTACCATCGACTTTCTCAATCGTCGTTATCGTTTTTGCACTATGTTCTCTGTCTTGGAAAAAAAAAAAACAAAACGTTCAGTCTCATGTTTACTTTTGTTGATAATTAATCGATTAATCGAAACAAATTTTTTATTGTACATCCGAGAAATTGTTATTTGCTAGCAAACGGCTCTCTATACGATTATTGTTCATCGAAGTATTAAGTAGGAGAGAAAAGAAAGGAAAAAAAAAAAACGAGAAAATAGTGAAAAAAATTTTTAAACAGAATAAAAAAATTTTAGAAAAAATAATAAAGGAAATGTTTGAATTTTGTTTCCATTTCCTAATTGGGCGAAAAGTAATACGGTAATATTTATTTATCTTTTGATAATTTGGAACTGCGTCGAGGAGTTAGAGAAATTGGCAAAGTGCGTGGCGTTTGGGAAAAATTAATTTTATCAAAATGACAATTTTCTTTATCACTGATTCAAAATTAATGTTAATAGTAATTATCGTCCAACGATGAACTGTCAATTAATTAAGTCTTAAAGGAAGCAATACATTTTCGCGTATAATTTGAGATAAGTGAAAACAAAAATGAATGACATTCTACGAATTTACAAAAATACTGCAATTGTCATAGTTCTGGTTGTAACTTGAACGAGGAACAGAAGAGAAGAACGCATTTTGTCTCACTGTATTATTCATTCAATGTTCTCATTACATTTCACAATCATCAACCGCTGATATATAAAATAAACAAATTTTGCCACCGCCACTGCTGTGTACAAGAATAGAGAGCTTTGAGGCTTTGAGACCCCAGGGGTTTCACCCATGAGACGCATAGTGCCCAAGCTCTTAGGAAGATCTTACAAATAAATAATAAAAAGTATGCATTCGTTGAGCTAAGTTGGCTCTAGATCGGTTGCGCCCCGCTGGACAATTTACAAATTGCATTTTCATTATGTCAGAAGGATGTTAGACTGCCCCTTGAATAACGGCTATATACACCGGGTAGGGGTGATTGTTAAATAGTGGCTATCGCAGAGCCACTATCAGCCCTCTATAAAGCGCAAAGGATGATTAATATGTTCCTAGAGGACGATTAATATATTGCTACACTAGGATGAATCGCAAGAGCCTATACCCTCATCTTTTGTTCAGTTAGATCATTAATGACTTTTAGGAGATCAAACGTTGGTATATACATTGATTAAAAATTGCTATTTGTCTCATTACAATGTTATGTATAGATCTTTAATATTTGTTTCATTATGAAATTTGCCTGATGATCGGCTATTTAAACTAATTTCAGTATTTCGATATAAACGTCGCGCTTTGTACAAGATTTTTTTATCATTTTTTGTCAAAAAAAAAATACTGCGATACTAAACGACGATTTTTTTCCTAAACAGAATCAGCGACAACGAAAATTTAAGTAGAACTTTGTCAATTAAAAGAAAATACCAAAAGAGTTTAAGATCTAAAAATAAAACGAATGTATCTTTGAATGATAAAGAAATTGAGTTTTTATTTTTATTCGATAGAAAAATAATTCTTTACAGTTTTGTAAAACAGTTCTATTTTCAATGGCAACAAAAGTGTCGCATGACCAACAAACGAACTAAGATCAGTAACAATCGTACTCGACGGGTTGCGACAGCAAACATGAACGCAACGCACAATCGAACGCGAACCGATTTATTCTTATCACAGCATTGTCCAATTTTCAAGGTGATTCCAGCTCACCATGAGGGTCGTCGCCCATCTCTAAAGTACATATCGTACATACTATTAATCGCTACCAGTTCTAATCACGAGAAAAGCTACGGGCTATTTTGATTTGCCTGAATCGTTCAGAGTGCAAAAGTTCAGAAGAGAAAGAGATAGAGCTGGTTCGGGGATTCCCCATTCTTCTCTATGATAGCACGGACAATGCTACCATCGTATGGGCCTTAAAAGCTTCGAACAAATTCGTGCTCTTCCCTCGAAATGTAAGCCGCATTCAAGAAAATCGAAAGACTTGATTTTTAGCCACCGCTTCACATATCTTTTTGCCTCGATTCCTTTCTTTCAACAATGACGTCCATCACGTATTCGTCTGTTGATTACGCCATATTATAACCAGGCCTTGATGATCGGCGGTCGCGAGATAAGACTCGTCGTAACTGAACGTTAATGCGACAGTCGGTGCCGAATGTCCATGTAGTCTGTTAATACGGGCAGCTCTTCCCTCTTTGGTGCAGTCAAGAAGATGTATAGCACCGTCCTCAGATCCCATCGCGATTAAACTGGCGGCCATTTGAGGACAAAAAGTCGAACGTATCGGGTATTGCCTAAAAAAGTTGTGAAATTAAGTAAATGTATTTTGTAATCGATAAATCACTAATCCCAGTCATAGTGATTACGTAAATAACGATCGATCATTCATTTACGAATTTTCATCGATACTTATATTATAATTGTCAAAAGCTTATTTAACCAATTATTTTTACCGATGCTTTACGGGATATTGTCGCCACAGTGATAAACCACCTAAACGGTTCGCCACTCTGTAGAGTGAGATAGCGTCGCAAGCACTGTTAACAAGCAAAGTCGGCCATGGAGCTTCTTTGGCAAGCCACGAACGCCAGGATAGACTGGTAACTGGTCCACCAGGACCGACCATCCTACTGAGCTTCACAAGATTTCCAGTACCCGAGTCCAGGCGAAACGATGCGATATTGCCCCGATCGTTACCTGCCCACATTAGCGAACCACCACTTTCCTCGCAAGTCAATGCTAAGATCTACCCAACAATAAATGCAATTGTTTCGAGTATTAGTGGATTATGAATTTTATATTTCAGGTTTAAAATAATCGTATAGTTAATTAGATATATTAGATTCGTATTGCGAATCGAATATGTCCAAACAACATAACAGAACAACATAAAGGTAATAAGAAATTCACTGACCTTTCCTCCAAGTGTGCAGGTTCCTCCAGGCGTATACATGCCTGTTGAAACATTGAGCAAGTGCAAAAATCCCTTTGCTGTTCCAACTACAACAAGATTATTATTCGCAGGCACAAAAGCACAGCAGAGAACCTCGCAATGCAAACGATTGCCTACAACACGAAGACAAATTGGCTCAGCTTCGGATTGAACTTTCCACAGTCTCAAAGTAGAGTCCAACGAAGCAGAGACAACAAGGTCATTGGAGATACTCCAGTCGATAGAGGTCACTCCTTTTATGTGCCCCTCGAGAAGCGCCACGACCTTCGGCGGTTTGCTCGTCATGTCGCAAATCGAGATCGTTCCATCCAACGAGGCACAGCACAACTTTGAATTATCATTGTTCGCAAATTTTAATGCAGTGATCGGTGCTCTGTGATGCTCGAAAACATGATGAACACCAACAAAGGAGAAACGACTCTCGCATGTTCTGAAATTTTCTTTACGTATCGCAATGCCAGGGACATCTTCCGTCGTACCACCATTAATGGAAATTCGTGATCCCAGAGATGCCTGGTCCGACAACTTTCCATAACACAGATGCAACAGTTCAGCACGGAGCTTCAAATAGTGCAAACGCAGATCTGTATTTTTGGAATCTTTTTCACGCAGAAGCTGACTCCGACGCCGTATGTACAGCATTCCTGTATTTCAAGAAAACAAGATTCTTGAAAATGTGAAAGACAATAAACAGTAACATATAAAAATATAATTTTACAAAATCAACGGAGTTAATTTGGAAAAAGAATAATCCTTTTTTGAAATGTGAATTTGTCTTTTACATACCCAACGCTGACTGATTGGAAGCTCGACGTGCATTGTATTTGGCATCAAGAGCAAAAACTTGCTGCTGCCACATGGAAATCATTGTTGGAGGCACAGCTGTGCTTATGCTCATTGTGCAAATTTTTTTCTAACACATTCCCCGCGGATATGTGAAATCTGCAACTTATGAGATTACAAGAAAACAATATATGGTAAAAATAGTAGCTTTTTTATGATAAAAGAAATTTTTTACGCGTCTTCTTTACAAATATAAAACTTAAAAGTGAATTTTGAATGTTAGCAGGGACATTTTTAAAGACGAACAAGTTGTAACATTTGGCAAAATGTGTTTTTAAAACCCCACTTAACCTCGATAACTATGTTTTTTTTTTGGAATATTTAAACTCGAACGTTTATTTTCAGGCTCTATTATTTATTGACTTCTTTTTAACGTGGGTGAACTACAATTTTCTGCAAACATTATTTATTTATTGCAGATATATCAATAGAAGTGTTCTTGCGGAATATATTTGACATATTTACATTGTATGTATACACATGCGAAACAAACTACGAGAGAGTAGGCAATGTGGCTGGTATAGTTCGCTACTGTCTCCAAAGATAGCGCTGATGCTAATTTTCGGTTAACGACAGTATTTACTACATCCAAACAACTGGATTTTCTGGTTTGTAGTTATACTGTTGTACTGTGTGATGGTAGCAGATGATATACTAAGATTTGAAATAGTTAGGCACCAGTCCCGAGATGATGGCTTTGGACGTGTCGGGCTGAAATGTCGTTTCCAAGCTTTGTAGACTTTAAGCTCTATGCTAGTAGGCGCGGTTTCCGCCACTAGCGCGCACCCAGTAGCTTACGACTGCTTGCGGCGATAAAGCAAAGCTCCATAGTCCCCACCAGTCCCCGCCGTAGTTTCCATCGCGTAGGCTAGTCTATACATACATACTTTTTTCATACACACGGATTACCTGTACTAGCGCGCCACTCCTTGGGACCTTATCAAACATATGTATACATAAATGTATGTATGCCGCATGCACACAAAGATATATATAAAGCGTTATAGTCAAATACTACTATAAGCATTGTCTACTATCTCTGTCTTTATCCAGGTTCCCTCAAGATACGTATAGTACCGTCCCCCTCCGACCACGGCGCTGCTCGTCGCCCCCGCGTCGTTTTTTTCGCTCGCTCTCTCGCACCGTCGCGACCGCGAGACGAAATAAAAGATAAAAGGCTCGGCCAGAGCGCGGACGATCGCGGTCTCGATCATCTCATTTCTCGCTAGATCTTTCATTTCTGTCCAGAGTGAGAGAGAGAGAGAGCGAGAGATAGAATTCATAGTAGTATCCTGCTGCTTTCTATACACGTATATGTATATATATATACATATATACATATTTGTATAATGTGTATATCGCATACGTAACTTGTATACTGTACACTATTCTCGCCTCGTGCGCCATACTTGCTAACAGTGGGATATACGAGAGACTGGACACAAAACTCGTCATCGGTATCGCGATATCCGAGGTGTGTAAACTGTGTATGTGTGTGTATACGTATTTATATGTATATGCATCGAGGGCCAACGCATCATCGTCGCGGGTGATATTTTACTACGAGAGAACGGTTCGAATCCCGTTTTTTTGTTCGCTGTACGTTGTACAGAGGGTGTGCGCGCGTGTGCTGGAATTGCCGAAATATATCTAAGTAAGCCGTCCCGAGTGAGAGTGATCGAACGGTGTGTGAGAGAGAAAGAAGAGTGAGCAAAAATTGCAAAAGTGTAACATTGAGTGTTTTTTTTTCTCCCAAGAGACAGACGAAAAGAGAGAGAGAGAGAGAGAGAGTGAAGCATTGACGATGCAGGCGATCAAGTGCGTCGTTGTCGGCGACGGGTGAGTCGAATATATTTTAGTTTATGAATATTTGGAAAAGAAATGTGTATTCGAGGATATTTTTCGCTGGGCACATATATACATTTTATGCGTGCGCGAACGACATATGAGCCTAACCACCGATTTAAACGAATTAAAATACCTCGTGTTCTTTTTTCTTTAAGGAGTTTCTTTTCCCCGAAATTCGTTACAGTAGCGGGAAATTTGAAGTTCGGGAATAAAAGTCCGAGAAATTTCTTTCGAACTTGCTCGAATCATAAATTCTCATTGTCATCCTCGTGCTGTGTTTCACTCACGGGCGCGGTTTTTTGTGAAATGGAATTTTTTTTTAATAATTACGAAAAACAAAATGGCGGATTACTGAAGATGCCAATAAAAGTTCGAAATCTCGTGGAATTGGTAAAATACAATAAATAATCAGTGGGAGATAGGAATTTTTCTTCATATCGCGGAAGGGATGACGCTCGCAGCGTTCGATAGCGCCTCGCTCCCCCGCCCAGCCTCTTTCAGCTTCCCCTCCGTTCCGTCATCGTTCGATCGAGACCCGTCAATTTTTAGCTTTTTGTCCAACAATTTGTACCTTTGTTGTTGTCGGCGTCGTCAACCTCATTGGCAGCTCGCCAATCGCTTTTTAACCCATTTCACTACTAGATACGGCTCAAAAATTCTTTTTTTATATTGAGGTTATGTTCGCATAAGAACGAAATTTGATTGTTTTGTCGGTTTTTGAAAACGCTAGGATAACTTCCTTCTAAGTATTGTAACTATAGTTATATTGATTTCTCAGTGCTGTGGGTAAAACATGCCTGCTGATAAGCTACACAACAAATGCTTTCCCCGGCGAGTACATACCAACGGTGTTCGACAATTATTCTGCGAACGTGATGGTGGACGGCAAACCAATAAATCTCGGACTTTGGGACACCGCGGGACAGGAGGATTACGATAGGCTGAGGCCACTTTCGTATCCTCAAACCGACGTATTTCTCATATGTTTCTCGCTCGTCAATCCCGCGAGTTTTGAGAACGTAAGGGCCAAATGGTATCCCGAAGTACGTCATCATTGTCCATCGACGCCTATTATTCTCGTTGGCACCAAGCTCGATCTACGCGAAGATAAGGAAACCATCGAGAAACTTAAAGACAAGAAACTTGCACCTATAACGTACCCGCAGGTTAGTCGGCCATGTTCTTTTTATTTTACAAATAATTGCGCGGGAAAGGTCAATTTTTTTATTTTGATGTATTGAAGAATTGCTTTGATGATATTGTAGTAATAATACGATGTGTTTCCCTAACCTTAAAAGTCGCTTTCTGTCTATTGGCAACGGTCATTTCGTTTCTCGAGGAGAAACTTGCTAAGGGTGACAAGAAAGTTATGCTTTTAATGCCAGAGTACTTAAAATTGCTTACAACGTCGGAGAATTGTATTGTATAGAAAAAATGTTCAGATGCGTCGGTGCATAGTGTTTTTTGTCACTGTAGTTAATTGCAGTGTGTGCTATATTTTATTTATTTTAAAACATTAATACTGCTAGCAATATATCTTTTTAATGTCCAGGCTATCGCCCCAAACATTAATACGCAAGAGAAATGTCATGACATATAGAGGAAATATAACCAGATTTTATACTTACTCAATTAATGTTTGAGGTTAGTTTTTGGAGATTTCTTGGGAATTAATGTAGAGTTGTGATTTTTTTAATGTCCAGGCTATCGCCCCAAACATTAATACGCAAGAGAAATGTCATGACATATAGAGGAAATATAACCAGATTTTATGTTTACTCAATTAATGTTTGAGGCTAGTTTTTGGAGATTACTTGGGAATTAACGTAGAGTTGTGATTTGAGGTGCCAGTGAACATAAGAAATTTTAACGTTTTTTGTAATATTAGCGACTTCCTACAACATATCTAACTCAGCATTAAAAGTTGCCCGGTACTGACAGTTACTTAAACGTATTGAGAAATTCATTAAAAGTTGCGATATCTTTGCATTGCCGGGCTTAACAACAAAATGAGAACTTACACATTCATTCCTCGTTACTTTATTTCGCCTATAAAGCTTCCTCTGTGGAGCGAAGGAAGAAAACCTTAGCATATATTTGCTTAGAGAGGGAGCATTGTAAGCAGGGTAAGGTAATGAAGAAGCAAAGTATAACTTTCTAGCTTGCGTGGTTTAAAAAAAAATGATAACTGTTTGGATCGTTCCAATATTGACTTTGTGTTTTTGCATCTTCTCTTTCTAAGTGCACTTTACTTTCTATGTTCCTATGATGCATGTGGGTTCTTTATCTCGTTACAAGACGAGTGATTTTTTCGCTGCAAACTATTTTCAATAATAATGCATCTTCCATTAACATTGTTCTATACGCAAATCATATTTAACATTTGTATATCTTGTATACATTTCTAAACAAATATTTTCTAGGGTTTGGCAATGGCAAAGGAAATTGGAGCAGTAAAGTACCTCGAGTGTTCCGCCCTGACGCAGAAGGGTTTGAAGACTGTTTTCGATGAAGCGATAAGGGCGGTCCTGTGTCCGGTTCTTCAGGTAAAACCTAAGCGCAAATGTTGCCTCCTATAATATTAATTTTTTGCAAAGGAATTAAGAAGAAAAGGCAACAACAAGAACATCAAGAACCACAACAAAATCGTCCCAACGAACATCGACGAGTTCATCCAAACTAACAACGCCTACAACGCGAAAGAAGAAAATTAGAAGAAAAAAAAGAATGAAATATCTGACTCGTTTCGGCGCTGACTCATTTACATCTCTCCTCGATCGTTTTTTTTTTTAATTATTATTACAAATCGATCGATTCCTTTCATCTTTCCTCGATCGTGAATTTTGAAGAATTTGTGAAAGCACACGGTATTGTGCGACTCGAGAAAAAAAAAACGCACAAAACGAGGGGAAGAAAAAGTCGAAGCGCAGTCGAGAAGCAAGCAGTCAAAATATGCGTTAGCTGACAACAATTTAAAAGAACGAGAGAAAATCGTGCGAGAAATTCGAATTAAATATATGGTTTCCGATACTAAAAGCGGAAAAAATCGAATTTCAGGACAATTTGTGAAACGTGAGATTTATTTTTTTTTTTTTCAAAATTCATTCAAGATTCTCGAAATTTTTTTTGAACATTTGAGCGTACCAATAATAGTCGCGTTTCGAAGGCGACTTTAAAATGAAAACTTGTGTCGTTTCGATCGCGTGTCAGACTATTAAGAAAAAAATATATATATATTGAAACGTTTCGAAAAATTTTCTTTGTCATGTTCGAGAAGTAAAAAGAAAATGAATGTGCGACTGAACGAATGCGAGAAAGAGAGAGAAAGAGAACGAGCGAGAGAGAGAGAGAGAGAAGCCAAATATGAATCGATTGTGTACAGTATACTAGAGTATATGGATAATAATATTATTCATATTATTATTATTATTATTAATTATTATTAATTAATGATTACATAATTATTATTATTATTATTATCACGATTGCTAAACTATAAAAAAACGAGAAGCAAAACAGAAAAAAAAATAAGAAATATTACTATATACATACCAGAGGCGCGACGGAAAGAATAGCGAGAATAAATCAATTTGAAGGAAGAAAAAATGAATTGTTCGTAAAAAAAAAAAAAAAAAAAAAACAATAAATGTAAAAATCTTCGCAATTTTATCGAACGCTTTTCTTCGCAAATTCTCCTCGTTGTACGCGCGACGAGAGTTTTTGCTTTAATCGACAGAATTTGCCTATTTGCAAAAGAAACAATAAATCAATTTTTGTTTATATAATTTTCTCGCGAATAGATTTATTATCGTTATTGTTTGCATATCCATGAGCTCTTATACGAATGTACGCACAATTTTTAATTGTAAAATCGCGAGAACGTATACGGATAACGAATGTATGAAAAATACAAAATTAATAACCAACGAACAAGCGGATGAAAAATTGTAAACCGCCGTTTTTCCGTTCTCGCGATTATAAATTAATTGTCGATTGGGTGAGCAAGGAAAACAATGCAGAGAGGCAAAAGAAATAATTAAGAACTTTGCACAAAGGGGAAAACACTTCGAATTTTTCGGTACGAGGAGTTAAAACAAAAATCGACATATAAATATTAAAAAAAACAAAAAAACAAAAAAACAAAAGAAAACAAAAATAGGCAAGCCATAGGGGTAAAAAAAATAATTGTAAATAATTCGCTGGAGTTCAAACTTTATTCTTATCCTAACCTTCGTCATCAAAAACAAAATTTGCGTAATTGTAAAAGCTGACTAATCGAATCTAAAACAAAAGGAAAAAAATCGATCGTTAATTGTTTTATATATATATACACACACCTATGTATATGAATATATATATATATGAGGTATGTACGAGGAAAAAGCACACGAGTTGAAGAAAAATTGTATTTTTCGTCGTTCTTAATCGAAGAAAAGGTGCGTCCTTGTTTTCTGAAAAATCGCAAATTCGATCGATCGACGAAATAAAAATTAATGATTTGTAAAAGTCATTCGAACACATTGGTAAGAGGAATCGTATAGATATTGTAACTAAATTCGCTTTATTAAATGGGTGTTTACTAAAAAAAAAACACACATTGTTTTTTTTTTTAATTACCTGATCACATTTTTGCAGAAAATATATTGAGGCTAAATGTACCAAGTAAGTTTTTAATTATTAAGTCGTCTTCTCGTGACAAAACAAATTCCAATGTTTTCATACAGGACTATGTAAGAAGAAGTATTAGTTTATAATTGTGTCTTGGACATGAATGAGGGAAAACTGTAAATCGCGATTAGTAAATTCTATCGTAGTTCCACGTTACCCAAATAAAATTTTAAGGTAGTCCTATCGTTACAGCGTTTCCGTTAGATTTCACTGAAAATTTGTAGAAACGTTCTTTGATGTCATATGTATATGTGTGTAAAATTTCAAGGGCCTTTATAGACTCAAAAATCACAATATTTATTCTTGAAAATTGTCACTTTTCGCAATCTCCTATAATAGCCCGTGTTAAATATCGCAATATTATACAACGAGTATCTCGATCATTTGGTCGATGAAGTCTGTTGAAATTGTGCACACATTTTTATATGACATCAAAGAAGCTTCGATTAGTTTTTATAATGAATCTTATGGAAACAGAATTCATGATTTTGTTTATTATATAACAAATAAACTTTACGTAGGATCAATTTGAATTTTGAGTATGTTGTTCTTTAGTCGATTTGCAACAAATTTTCTTAATGAACTTTAACACTTGGTCCACTTCCAATGTGAGAAAAAAAGGGGAATAAAATTTTAATCCCCCATCCAACGATAGGACTACCTTAAGACTGATTTCTTTATGTATTTCCGAGGTAATACGATTTTGAGAATAGCTGGTTAAAATTCAGACTGAAAATTTGATAAACTACCAGCATCAAAATTGTAAAAAATCTGTGACTTCTGCCTCGGGATAGACACATTAATTGAACTCAATCGCTGTATCGTTTTTGCAGTGCGTGTAGTTGGAGTTTGAATTTGAGGCTTCAATAGTTTATATCGACTGATGGATTGAAGCCAAAAAGGACTATTGTCAAAAAAGTTTTTAACCGAAAATGTTATAACAGAAAAAGGAAGAATGCTAGAAGCAGAAAATTAAGCTTTGTCTCAACGTCTGGGATATTTAGTATAGTCACTCTTATTTGAAAGTATCGCAATATTTCTTATCGACAATGTGTTGAGAGTCTTTGAAAGAAAATCCTGTGATTGATTTGATGTGAATTTTATCTTTTTACATTTACAATCTAAAAAATACATTCGAATCATTATCGATTTTTTAATAAATATTTCCAATCAGGCTGCGGTGTCGAAAAACGTTTTGATGAGCGCTGAAACTTGTTCCGGCGTATATTTCGCGTATTTTTGAGGATTCTTCGAGAACGACATGGCGCGATACTTGTTGTAAAATTGTGCATACGCCGGTACAAGAGATTGATCCAAGTCGCGCCGAAGTTCCTCGCGAAGACGAGCGTCTGGCACGGAATAAGTACGTTGACACTTTCCTGCTTCTTCCAGCTCGCGGGTAAAGCCAGAAAAACGCTCTTTCAAAATTTTCGATGCAGGTTCTGCAAAAAAAGAAACACATTTCAGTCAATGTTTGCCCAGTTTTCTTTTTTAACTTAAAGAAAGAAACATTTGTTAGCCTCGGTCAAAAAAGAAGTCCACAAATGAAACTCTAAAGAATGGTTGATAACAAATTAGTATTAGTAAGAACGGGAATTAAATTTATTCCTTAATAAAAAAAAACCCCTGAAGAATTGTTACCAGGCTCATCGAGTGGATGATCTTGATAAGCTCGAGCTTTTGTAAAAGTTGCAGCAACGTAGTTGGCCTTGTCCCGAGCGAGAAGATCCTGATAAGTTCTATCGGCGGTTGGCTCTGCGAGAAGTAACAATTCCATGAGGGAACTTCTTCGCAATGCGTTCACAACATAATTGTGATTATTGAGACGAAATAGTGCACGAAGCGCTGGGTCCGAGTAAGAAGCATCGCTCTTGCTCACCAAAGCGAGATTCAATTGAGCAAGAACTTTTTCTGTAAAGAGAATTAATTTTATTAGCGAGAAACAATTTTTTTCATATTTTTATATAATAGGACTTTTGTTAAGAGTTGTATGATTGGGGGATAAGAAATTGTAGCACAACGTTTGATATCTCGTTTCAAACGTTAAATTTTACATTGTTCGTTGGGAATCAGAAGATAACCCAAAAAAAATTTGTACGCTCTGTACACCAATGTAAAGTCGAAGTAGCCTTTGACAATTTTTACACTTGTTGACAAATTTTTATATAACATTTAACGACTCAAGCAATCGTTAAATGTGTTACAAGTATCTTAAAGTTGACAGCTTAACCTTTAAAATGATTTTTGGTTTAATATGTCTATCATCACTCTTCTCTATGTTGCGGATCTTTAAAGTTTTGCAATTGCTCATGCAAAGTTTGATTGTTCCCTAAATTTTGGTGCGCAGTATGTTTAAAGATAATTCTTCAGTGACATATTCAATAGATAACTGTTTGAGGTACGTTTTTTTAAAATACTTTTTGAAAGATTGTCTTACTTATGTAAACTCCAAGAAGAATCCGATCGGCGCTTTCAATTTCCTTCGCAGATCCGCCGAGAACAGAATCACCCTCGTTGTTTCGTCGTAAAACAGCTCCAGCCGTATCTGCGTATTCGGCCAATTGTTCGAGAAAAACTAGAACGTTACTCGTTCCTTCAGCCACCGTGCCATCTTTTGGTAACGCCGCACCCGACTCGTTTCTCACGCTTTCAGCAAAATCTTCCAATGCCTTGGCGCCCTACAATCATATTTCAATTTTACTTTTGGAATTAAAACAAATAAAATAGCTTTGAAAATCTTGTTTCTATGAAATCTCTATAACTTTACTTTGTGGAACATAAATTGTGGGTTATTCCATCATCTTATATCAATCGCTATAACTTTTTTTCTTAATAACAAATGTAAAACTATTTTTGTTTCTTTTCTACTTTTCTTATTGGGTAATATTATCGTTAGACATCAATTATTATGCAGCTGTTTCCAATCGATTCAAATTCTCACTAACTATTGATTATTGTGGCAATTTTTAATTCTGTCCTGGTAGTAAAAGAATTGAACCAAGGGCTATTTTCTCATGCTACAAGCAGTGGTAAACGACCTAGGAATGATCCTAAACCTTAGGAATGACCCTGGATTGAATCAACTGGAGCAACGTTATGGTAGTTTGAATTTGCAAGTTTTCTTTTTGCCACAGCATCCAGTGCAGTGCCAGAATAAACTCACCGTTGCGTTAAGGGTGTTAAGGACCGACGCGAATTTTGATCTGAGGGCGTAATCGCAACCTTCGACGGTTCTCTCCAGATCAGGTTTGAGTTCACCAAGATGTTTCAAAATTGGAAACACCACAAGGACGGCGGAGAAATCACGCCTTGCTATGCAACGTTTGGCACGAGTGGCGATACTGTCACCGTCGTGAGCAACCAGGTCCATGGCATCACGAACCGTCGCCTCGAGTACCTGGGGCTGCAAAAGAGGACGGAGAATTTTTCCGACCAAGCTTCTCTCGGCCTGCATCAATTTATGCAAACCCGCAGTCAGCAGTAAATAATTTTCCATTTCTTGTTCATCCGGTGCTGCGTCTTCTAAAGCATGTCCGGAAGGCGTTGGTATCGGCTTTCTCGAGGAAGGGAAAGATAATCCGGTAGTTTGAGAAGCTCGTAGCAACATCTTTGATGCTTTTTTCTCGATAACGTGCTGCAACCGACGAGATGTACGACGTCCTGCCGTTTCTTGGCCCGTTATTGAATGACGATGTGCGAATTTCGCTCGCTGAAAACCGTATAATAGAATTTGTCAAACGAACAATTTTCTTTAGTCCAAGAAAAACTGCGATTACAAGTATTGGTGAATTTTTTGTCGATTCCTTTGGGGAAGTATAGCGATTATTGAAATCACTTCTAGTTGAGGTTTGTGATTTTTATTAATATTTTAATTATTTCTCGGACTGAAACTTGTTATTTGTGTGATTTATACGAGTAAAATTTTATTAAAATGTATGATGTTTGATAAAATTATATTGATGAAGGCTGATAGAGTTCTTAGACTCTGCATAAAGTGGTGCTAACATTGTTGCGATATTAATAATTTGGTTTTGATTTTTAAGACTTCTGTATAAATTTCATGGAAGGTTGACTATTTTGCGTGCAACTCTTTCGGTTACTTTGATGAAGCTTTTGAATCATAAATATTTCCATACATTTGAATAAATTAAGCACAACGTAAAGCCAACATAAAGCATTGGCACTACTTGAAAAGGTTATCGTACTTTTGCTCGTTGTCTAGAACATTGTACTACGTGAACAAGAATTTCAAAAATTCACACATACTTCATTGGAACAGAAGCGATTAATTTGTTGAAATTCGGTGTGTGTTGATTACGTTAGTTCGATCTTCATTTTTGACAGTATAAGTTATAAGATCCATTGTATTTTAAAATATTTCTTAAATTGATTACCGGCATTGGACTGCCGGCGTGAGTGCTGCCACCACTCGCACTTCTCTGATGTTCCTTGAGGAGTTGTAGCGACCGTAATACTATCGCCGACCTGACGGATGAGTAGATTTTTGCGTGTCTGCGATGTCCACGTTCTTCGAGCCACCCGGCAATTTTAATAAGATCACCTAGTGCGCTCTCGGGTAATTGATTCAACGATTGTGGCGCATCCTCGCCGCTTGTATCTTCGTCCGAGCCGATCAGATCAAGCAACAGTATCGGCAATATTGGTTTACTCTGGCGCGCAAGAATATCGTGGAATTCCGTACATAGAGCATCGAGACCAACGCCAAAGAGAGTTGCAAGATTTTCTAGCTCCACGGAGCTCGGATTGTTCTTTTGAAAGTAGCGTTGTGCATTGTACAGTCGGTTGGTTGCTTCAAGGAAACTATCAAGGCCACCTGGTCCATTAGGACCACTGCGCACTGTGGCCTCAACCTCCTGACAAACGCCATAATAACCAATTGCATGATCCAACACTGTCAGAGTTCTCTCAATATCTGTTCAAAACAAAAATACATTCTTTTCAAATTTATATTTGGTATTTTGAATATACAAATTGCGTATGTTCCAGATTAAAATGTTTGTGTAGAAATAAATGTTTGTTATTGAAACAAGGATTAAAATACTTCTTTTGTATTTGCAATTGAAAATGAATATAATAGGTTTGCGGCTTATCATCCGATAATAAACCAATGAAAATTGACACATATTTAAATTCAGGAATCAATTATAATATATTTAGATTGCAATGCTCGACAATTAAACTGTTATATAGCATACTTATTTATTTCAACGATTTTTATTTGTACAAAAATGCTTTTATGTCAATTTTATATATATCCAAAGACTTTTAAAATTATATTCACTTTATAAATTACTTTTCCAAAAGACTTACTCTGTTGCTGTGATTGTAAATTCCCCGTCTCATTGTAAACCGGTAAGATAGTTCTCCGCAAAGTCGCCAATCTTTGCTCCAGAGACGAGAGTATAGCCACTGCTCCGCTAGTCAATTTTCTACTGTGCTCTTCGGCCTCTCTGAGGGTTTCGAGAGCTGCTATTTCGCCCTCTAATTTACATTCTATCTCGAATCTCCTTTCCGAAGTGTGAGCCCTGCTCGCCTGCATCCTCCCACTGGTGTTGTCTTATCGTGAACAGGCGTTTTTCATCCAATCAAGTCTGATGTCGAGACCATTTGATTTTGAGGTAATATGCAAATGATAAAAAAAAGTATTGACAAAAAAAATAGAGTCGACAAAAGCTTTTTTAGGAAGGGCGTAATGTGTTAAGGTGTCAATAAATTTGCGATGAGATTAACGCCTATGCTCGCAAAATTGAAAAAATTGTTTAAAAATTAAAACCTTTACGTAAGATGAATTCTTCAGGTTATGTTTGAATATCTCATCGACAAAATTTTTAAAACTGATAGATTAAAAAAAAAGCTTTTTCAGGGGACATTAAGTACGAAAAGATGCAAAGTACTCACGGAAAGCACCAACGATGGGTGGGAACTGAATAAAAAGTATTCAAACGTTCGATTTGACGTTCTAAATTTGACATTTGACACAATGGAGCACAATGCAGACTAGTGTTCAAACGTTCAAAGCTGGTGATACAGAGCTTGAGTAAGTGTCAATCACAGGCAATTTTCAACTCTGATAATAACAGGACGCTACTTTAACGACTAAACCTTCCTTACCATAAAACACGGATCGGGCGAATCGGCGGTTGCGAAATCTAGGGATTTTTGAATCTCCATGACACTATCTTGGTTCTGTTCCATTCGTTCCGTATGTATTGTAGCCGTTCTTTATGTCATAGAGTGGTCAGTGATTTATTTATGATACCTATGGACGCTATGGACTCTGTGTAAAGAGACCGAACATAATACGTTGCCGCCAAAAAAGATAGTTTTTGGTTCTCAACTGCTTTAACTTCTGACCACTGGAAGCATCCAGACTCCATAATGATCTGTTACAATACCAGTACGATATTATTAGGACTTGTACACTACGATTAAGTATCTTATATTTATCCTAGACAAATAAAAACATTCGTTCCTTTGCCAGGCCAAATATTGTCTAACGATGAATACTTTTATGGCCGAACGGCTCACAACCTTAGGTGTTCCGGCTCTCCCATGCACGTTTCTGATTGGCCCTTGGGAAAAGTCGGTAGATTCGAAATCTCAGCGTTTAAGAATAATTTATTGAATCTTCAGTTATAATTTGAGATTCCATGTTCTTCGGTTGATATTTCCCAGTAATTCAGCAACAATGAATACTTTGAGCAACGTATTTAATTCTTCAACGGCGATATAAAGTTCAAATGTTTCCCGTTTGCAAGCGTACGCTGTCCCTAGGAAAACAACGGCAATCCAGGAGTGGGGTGAGAATATCTGCCGTCTGTATATCTGTATATGTCATAGCTTATGTGCGACACCTCGCGGGAAAGCGAGGAACTGAAACTTGCCCCACCGCGTGTAATATCCCTCCCAGTACTTAAAAGCAACAGAGTTTCCAAACAGACCATAGGTTACCGAATAAATAAAATAAAACTGAACAACACACGAACGATATATTTGTCCTCGTCCAAATATTCCGAAAATTAATACATTGTACGATTGTACACAAAAGACAACGCGATCGCCACGCATTTGTTTTCACAGGAAAGAAACAAGAACACGTGGAGATATTTATGCACACTCGATGAATGTTTGATCGATCCATTCGAACGGTTGATTGTTAAAAAAGGAAAAAGTAGCAGACGTCACTGGTGAGTTTCGAACTATAATAATATTACTGTCGTAACTCATATTCCTCGTGACAAATCGAATTAACAAGGAAAAACACGCGCCTACGCCCGAATAATTTTTTTTCTTCGTATTCATCGTTACAGAACTCGTTTGATTCAGTAAAAAGTGAATAGATATTTTATCCATTCGTGCTCCGAAGAGCCATCACGATTTAACAATTTTCGTCATGAATATGGACAAGCCGGGCTCTTCGGACATCGTCATCGTCGCTGGAAATTCTCATCCTGAGCTGGCTGACCTCATTGCCAGGTGGGACATATTTTATTGTAATGGCTCCGTTGATAAATCGTCAAAATAATCTTCAAAACACCGTTTTGAAATGATTTTTTGTTTCATTTATCATTTTGTTGTTTTCTTTTCTCTACTGGACGTAAAAAAAGTGAAACGAATGAAAAATTTGATATTTATCACTAGGAATATTCAAATTTTCTTATGAGCGTTTGTACTGGATAAAAAAGAAGCGCTATACTTTGCATAGTTCTACAGAAATTCTTATCTCGAGTGATAAGAAGTTTGATTTAGAATGTGGCTCATATGTTTAAAATGTTGGGAAAAATTATACGTATTTGTAGTTTCAAAATTATTATTTGTATTTTTTTAGTTGAATTACATGGATGAAAGATTATTATTATTGAATTTAGACAAATTCATATTAGTTATAATAGTCCATGCTTGTTGAAAAAAAGAAGTTCCTAATGACTTCTATTTTCCAAAAACATATTAATAAATCAATCGATAAGAATTTTTATCGCTGCTGATGGTATCAAACTTCTAACTTGAAATTAATAAGTTTTGTTATAATCACTAATGTGGACACGATTCATTCAAAATTGTTTTCTCAGATTCAATGAGAGAAAGAAAAAATGAAAAGTTCATTCTACAAACTCGAATCTATAGAAATTGTAAATAATAACAATTTCAAGAGTGCGAATAATCCAAAAATTCTTATAAACTCGAACTGCTTAAAAATTCTGTTCTTTTGCACCATAAAGTCGTTTAGGTGTGAAAAATGGAGGTTGTTCGGTTTATCACAAGACGAATCGTGAGACGATGGTGGAAATCGGTGATTCTGTCAGAGGAAAAGATCTCTACATTATACAGACTGGAACCAAAGATGTCAACAACAATATAATGGAATTGTTGATCATGGCCTATGCATGCAAAACATCATCAGCGAAAAATATAATTGGTGTTATTCCATACTTACCGTACTCAAAGCAATGTAAGATGCGGAAACGTGGCTGTATTGTTTCAAAATTACTTGCAAAAATGATGTGCAAGAGTGGATTGACCCATGTGATTACCATGGATCTTCATCAGAAGGAGATACAGGGATTCTTCGATTGTCCAGTTGACAATCTTCGCGCAAGTCCATTTCTACTACAGTACATTCAGGAAAGCGTTAGTAATATTTTTTAATAATTAATGGCTATTGGAATGAAGATGATAGAACCAAACACCACGCGAAACTATAAATCTACTCGCAGCTTTTATGAAATGCTACAATTAAATCAACATTGATCTAAAGCAAACGTTTATATGGTCATTTGATTTTTTTATTCTCGACAGAACTATAATTCAAATTTTTTAAATTTCATACACGTTGCGATTTTCTTGTTCACAAAATTTCTCAGTGATTACAAAGTACATCAGTCATTCCTCAAAAACATCAATTTCTATGATAAATTGGAAACCAGTAGTTGAAAATATCGTCATAAAATAATAAAAAAGAATTTTTTTTCTCTAGATTCCTGACTACAAAAATTCTGTGATCGTCGCAAAGAATCCTGGAAGCGCTAAGAAAGCGACAAGTTATGCCGAGCGTCTACGCGTGGGCATCGCGGTGATACACGGCGAGCAAAGAGAGTCGGAATCTGATATGAACGACGGTCGTTACTCGCCGCCCGCGGTACTCATGTCGTCGAGAACTATGGAGGTCGGTGTCGGTGTACCGGTACACCCGGCAAAGGAGAAACCACCTATTAACGTCGTCGGTGACGTTAGCGGACACATCGCTATAATGGTGGTAAGAAGAATCGAAAAAAAAGAGAAAGACAAATGGGAAACAATTTAAATATTATTGATAATGATTTTTTATTTCCTGGAGAAATTGTCTCTTCTAATCCGAAGAATTGACAAATAGAATTCTCTCTAGAAAACGTAGGGTAATGTTACAACAACTTTTTAATCAAAAGGAAATTGTTTTACAGGAAAACTCAAGAAAGTGTCATTCATTCATATTTTTTTCTTTTTTTCACATTTCACGGTTTCTTTTTTTTCTGGCTTTATGAATACTTCATTAACGTTTTGTGAGTACGAACATTAGACAGATCCTCGATCGCCACAGGATGATTTGTTTCAGGATGATATGGTGGACGATGTGCAGAGTTTCGTGGCAGCCGCTGAGGTGTTGAAGGAACGAGGAGCCATCAAGATTTACGTTCTTGCAACCCATGGACTGTTGAGTTCAGATGCACCAAGGCTCATCGAGGAATCGCCCATTGATGAGGTAAAACAAGATGCATCGATATTCATACTTTCGTTTTATTTATATTCAAAAGGAAAACCATATTGTTTTCAGCCATCCAAAATCTGACGTTTCTATTATAAAAGAAATAACAGTGATGAAAAAATGTAATGGGTTGGGTGAAATAAGTTTCAAAAAAAAAACCTTGCCTATTGCTTCGTCATAATTTATACTTCAAGAAAATTCTCTTTTAGAAGTAAATCTGTTTCTAATGCTGGTTTATTTATAGAGGATTCTTTTTCGCTATCCATCATTTACAAATGAGCAATAGTTACAACTCGCATCTTTTCCTATTCTTCAAAGCTCACTCGAGAGAAAAGAATAATTAAAACTAAATAATTTTAAAAACAACGCAATCGGAATGCCATAGACGTAGTATACTTCCAAGCAATGTATTTTTTTGTATGTAAACTATAATTAGTTTTGATTTATTTCACAATGTACAATTTTTTATTTCCTTTCAGGTTGTCGTGACAAATACGATTCCTCATGAAATACAAAAGAGCCAATGCCCCAAGATAAAGACCGTCGACATCAGTATTCTGCTAGCAGAGGCAATACGCCGAATTCACAACAAGGAATCCATGTCGTATCTCTTCAAAAACGTAACGACAGAAGATTAAAGGATAATGAGAAAATCAGGAGAGAGAAACATAAGAATATTTCTGAATCTTCGGAAATGTGCAAGGCGCGAATACGAATCACTATACCAAGAAGAGAGTTGAACAACATTTTCGAATGGTTTATTTTCAGAAGATTTTTTTAAACGCAGAGATTTCGCGTTTTCTTTGAGAAGAAGTGAACCAATGAATTTAAAAGCAAATAGTTAAACAGATGAATTTACAAATTATAGAATGGAAAAAAACGATGAACCCAAGGTACGAGATGACGTTGTAATTATAAGGCAGGATGAAGCAGGTCTTGAGCCGACTTTTACGTAATCGTTTCGCATCAGGGACCATGTACACATATACACGTATCATCGAATTACACCAGTTTACAACAGAGAGCGAAAACATAAATGAAGAAAGTAATCCGCGATTTTCTATAATATTTTTATATATATTTCTTTCCCGGTGAATGCAAGTATCGAAAAAGAGAAAATTAATGCTCGCCAGAGTGGCAAAACAAATTGTGGAAACTAAAGTTATATTATTATTTTATTTTATTTTCGAATAATGGCTCGTCGATGAATTTTCTTTTACTTTTTGAGATGGGAAGTTAAGAAAAAATACGGTGAGAACGTGAATTTTGCGTTCTCCCCAAAAGTGTGTGATTTTTTCTTTTATGGTTTTTGATATTTCCGCGTTGGATAAAAATGAACAAAACAAAATAGGGAAAATCATTGTAACAAACGAGGCAATCGCGAATTATCTCCGTCCGATTCGAGGATTTGGTCTTTTTTTTTCCCATTCAGGATACTTAACTGACTTATCATTTTCTATACATTGGATCAAAGAGAGAATTAATTTTTAAACGATCATGAAAATATCACTATAAAAACCCAATCAATTTTTGATAATCCAATGGAATCAAGCGTTGAAAATTTGTAAAAAAAAAGAATCAGAACAGACAAAGCAGGAGAAAGTATCCCACCGATATATAATAGAGAGATGCAGAGGGAGAGAGTCCAATAAGTATTATCGATAAAACATAGAAGGAGAATTAAAAAGAGAAGAAAAACGTAGTTGTATCTGTATTATGAAAAATAGTATAATCAATCACATACTGAAAAAAGAAATAAATAAATTGTAGTTTGTCTCTTTACGTTTAAAGGACAAGGCGAAATGAAGAAAGATTTAAATTTAATAATTATGTAACGATTAAATTCCACATGGTGGTAAGATCAGTTCTTCAATCGTGTCTGTAACTCGAATAAGAGGTGTCAATAAATATATTTCAATTACATCCGGTGTATTGTTCTAATTAATAAAATTAATACAGGAATTCGAGTATAAGTTTATTTCATAATTTGAATATAGAACTTTAAATGTTGCGATGCGCATGAGCACCACTGCGCATTTCAGCCTATACAGGGTGATCCAAAGTTAAGGACTGTACTTTAGTCCATTGAAATGTTACATTGACCCTGCATTTATCAAAGTCAGCAATTTTTTTTTTCTGGTGCATAGGGAGAGGTATGAAAAGCTTAAGTCCAAGTTTGTGGGTTTGTAACCCTTGAGGAAAATCCACCATCTTGAAAAAAGGGGTGAAATAGTTTTTGCAAAATAACTATGAAACTATCCACCGCGCAAGAAAAGTATTTTGCCGTTTTTTGTAGGAAATTAAATTCTCTACAAATTTGCTCTCTTGATTTTTTGTCGTAAAATCAAAAATACCAAAGTTATTGATAAACAACGACAAAAAATTAAGGAGTAATTTCCTTTAAGTCGCTCTAACTTTTTGTTTTTGCATTTTTCAGAAAAATATGTTCAGAGAAATTTTTTGGCGCTCTTTGAGATGAACAAATTTCATCCCTCATTTTTTTAATTTCGTTCATTTTTAAAGATTTTACAGCCATTCAAATGTAAAAATGTGCGTCGGCACATCATATTTTGGGTTTGGGTTTAAAATCGTTGTATTGATATAACAGGAAAACTATCCACCGCGCAAGAAAATTATTACGTCGTTTTTTGTAGGAAATGGAATTCTCTACAAATTTGCTCTCTTGACTTTTTGTCGTAAAATTCAAAATATTTTCTTGCGCGGTGGATAGTTTCATTGTTATAACGCAAAAACTGTTTTAACCCTTTTTCAAGATGGCGGGTTTTCCTCAAGGGTTACAACCCCACAAACTTGGACTTAAGCTTCCTATACCATCCCCTATGCATAAAAAAAAAAAAATTGCTGACTTTGATAAATGCAGGGTTAGGCCTTATTTTTGTAACATTTCAATGGACTACTTATACAGAAGTGACGGCGGTGGAAAAATAAGATACATTGTCTTCTTTATCATTTTTCAATCGGGCGCGTCCTTTTCGAGTTGTCGCAACTCAAAGCTGACCAATGAGATGCCTGCGTCACTGCAGACGATTTTAAAGCAGACGACGTCGATCGGACCGTTACTCGACGCGGATACGTCGAGTCAAGACAAATGGCCGTCGCAATTTATTTTCATACTTCCTGCGACAATATTAGGTGTGACAGGTGGGTAAATAATCGTCCCTCGTCCTTCTTCGATGATAGAAATAATATAATAGACTGACTGTGAGGCACGTGACCCTCTCGTGGCGTTGATAGAACTTACCTCGATGTACACCTGTCCCGGACTCAAGATCTTGTAAAAGGGTTAGGTCTTTATACGTTGTACGAACGGAAGTAAAGAACTTGGAATGTTTAGACACAAAATGTGCCTTCGAGCTTAATCCATTATTATGTGACTAGAATTTTGACCTGTCAAACTCAACGAAGGAGAATGGGGAGGAGTCGAACACAATGAGATTTTGACTTAACGACTCGAGTCTTCTACCTGATCACAGTCGTGCTCGCACTCTCCTTCCATGTTATTATTGGACTTCAGCGAGAGAAGCCTTTAAGATTAAGACTAGACGCGAGTCCCGTTCTCCTGCTGAGCGGCTCCTGTCAATTCGAGACTGAAGAGTCAAAAATTTCAACACGTTTTTACAGAAACTTATGAGACGGAATTAACAAAAATGGTGAGGTGATATACGATATGAAGAGTCCGGTGAAGTAAGTTACTTTTGTTTAATTGCAGCAGCCAGTGTATAAGAAAAAGACATTGGGCGCATTCAGCGCACGGAACAGTTCTGTGATCGCTCACTCCACACCGCTCTTTTCCGCTGAATGCTTTGCTCAGTGAGCAATAGTTGTGCCAATGCAGCGGAAAAATTTCTGCTCGAAAAAATGGCGTCCGCTCACGGAACATGTTCTGTGAGCGGACAACTGTTCCGTGCGCTGAATGCGCCCATTAGCATTTTTTTGAGGTTATGACGAATTGCAGGTGGAACAACGGGGCAATGTCTTGGTTCTGGGTCGCACATGATTCCTGTAGCGCCATTTTTCTCGGACTCGCATATCTGCAGCGTGTGTCTAAAGCCTTGGAGAGAGCTAGTGGTATTGGGATCTGACATGGAGGCGTGGTCAAATTCAATATGGCGCAGACCGGGGTGCAGTCGCCTGTCAAAACCGCGCAATAGTAGACTTACCGTGCCAACGTGCAGAGAAACAGTTATGATAATAAAACGACACTGTGATATGAAAAAATATATACTTTATTGTAATAAATCATTAAAATAAATTTAAATTTCCATAAATTTGTCGTCTTTAATAACAGGTGAAGATAAATTCACAGTGGCACATATAACTGTAAAAATGTCTCGTAATCGGGGGATAAGGTTAGCTGGCATTCTATCACCTACGATTTTAAACATTTTTATGCGTTGATTCGATCGTTCTATGTGCACATGAGAATTTATTTCACAAGTAATCCTTAAAGCGTCCTTCCATGCTTGGTGTTGCTCCACTTTTTCCACTTCATCGAACAAATTTTTTTGGTATACCCACCGGGCATTTTTTTGGGGGAAACTATGGAACGTCAGTTCACGGTTTTTTTTAAAAGAACTCTCGCATCCATATACGAAACATGCAATTCTTTTTTTCTATGGGTTGCGAGATGTAAAGACACCTACTTCTGCCATTTTTTGTTCAATTTCTCAAAATTACTGATATTAATGATTACGTTGTAACTTGAGCAATGCACCCCGGTTTTAGTTTCAACGTGTACCACCAGATGTCTCACGAATTTTGTCAGATCCCAATAGGCAAAGAACGGAGAGATAAAGGTTAAGAGTGACTGAAAGGTGAACGTTTAAACTGCGATTGGGGTAAAATATAGCGTAGAGACTGTTTCCACCATACTGTGTTTACCAAGTTACATTTTCTCTACCATATCGCGTGTCGAACTGCCTTTTACCGTAACGTGTAACACGTTCTTTATTGTTGTCTCACGCTTCTTTAGGGTTGTTTACAGGGCTATCTCGAGAGAGATAGCTCTGTAAACAGATAGACACTGTACAATCAGACTGTATTCTTATATAGTCTGATCAGACTGTATAAGAATACAGTCTGATTGTGAAACTCGATTCGAACTCAGAGCGTCCTAAAAACTCATCTTTTTACACATAGAGCTTTCTGGTGCATCGAAAAATTAGTATGCACCGAAAAACTTGACTTTACTTTGACTTTGGATGCATTAAAGTCCCATAACTTATTGAGGTTGTGGAAATATTAATTAATACAAGGTATCGATACTGATGAAAAGAGATCTGAAGATTGGCAGGAGAGAAACGATAAAAAGAAAATACAAAGAGAGCTTAACAGAAGGAAACACACAAAAGCAAAGAATGAAAGTGGTACAGAAGGCGATAGAAAGGTAGAGGAGATAGAAAATGGGATAAAGTAAGGTAGGGTAAAGAAAATGTAAATATAGAATAAGAACCACGAAAACGTGTAAAATATGAACAGGAATTTATAAGAAGATTGTAAAGTAATATAAGAAACGAAAGCCATTGTAATCCCAAGGTGAATCGATAAACACACACATACAGCATACATTTTTATTTTAATAAAATGTACATTAGAGCACAACATTAATGTAAAAGTGTGTAAAAATGTTTTGGTTCGTTACCAATGAAAATAAATTTAAAAAAGATTGCCATTAATAAAGAAAATAAGTGGAAGATTCTCATATTTTGTAAATAAATATTATACAATGTCTATCAAACAGTTGGGGGTCTGTTTCTTTTTTTAATATTGTGGTTTGGCAGTTACAATAGTCGCGATTAAGAATATATGTATATATGTATTTCGCAAAAAGAAAAAAGAATTCGTGCAAAGAGTAATGGACGTACATAAGGGTCAAGGAGATGAGTGTTGCGGGACTTCACAAATCTCTACGATTTTTGGCTACCGGCAGACCGGCGACCGGTATAACATGTGTACCAGACGACATTTTATAAGGAGAAGTGGTAGACGAAGAAGTTGCGGGTTCGGTCGAAAAAAAATCCTCTTCTCTATTGTTTCGTAAATGGTTCACGACTTGTCGCGAAGAAAGAAGGGAACTTTTATTTCTAACAAAAAAAGTCGCTCGTTCCATCTCGATTATGTCACACAAATAAAAATAAAATGAAATAAAATTAAATAAAATAGCAACAAAAAAGTAACATGAAATAAAAATAAAGAACAAGAATAATCCAAAGGAAAACTAGAAAATAATGATGAAACTAAAATTAACAAATAAAATAAAAATAAATAACGCTAACGATAAAGAATAAAAAATAAAAATAAATGAATGTCCGCTATCTTTTCTCGATTTTTTTCGCTTATAACAAACGTAGCCAACCACGTATTTTCATGCCATAATTAAATCGGCCCCAACCGATTGCTTCAACGTTATTTAATTTATTGTAATAAATTCGCGATTTCAGTCCCCTCCTTACCTGGTTGGATTTCACTCTCGTCACTACTACCCTACATGTGCGTCACATGATTCTGACTTCCTGTTCTTTACCCCTTCGATGGTTTCTCGTATATACGTATATATACCCTACTCATTTTTTCATGCCGTGCGACCCCGGCATCTCTGCCACATATTTTGATCGAAGTCATAAAAATATACATATATAATAATTATATTATATATTATAATTATTATGTTGTGTTGTATGCTATGCTAAGTTATGTTATGTTTGTTATGGTTGTTATATTCGCCGTGTTATGTTATATTCGCCATGTTATTGTTTGTTATGTTTGTTGTGTTATGTTTGTTATGTTATGTTTGTTATGTTATGTTTGTTATGTTATGTTTGTTATGTTATGTTTGTTATGTTATGTTTGTTATGTTATGTTTGTTATGTTATGTTTGTTATGTTATGTTTGTTATGTTATGTTTGTTATGTTATGTTTGTTATGTTATGTTTGTTATGTTATGTTTGTTATGTTATGTTTGTTATGTTATGTTTGTTATGTTATGTTTGTTATGTTATGTTTGTTATGTTATGTTTGTTATGTTATGTTTGTTATGTTATGTTTGTTATGTTATGTTTGTTATGTTATGTTTGTTATGTTATGTTTGTTATGTTATTGTTTGTTATGCTATATAATTGTTATTGTTATTATTATATATGAAGGCGAAACAAGAAAAAAAACATTTAATAAAATTTGAGACGATTTTTTTTTACGTTTGAACTCTCGAGTTATAAAACGAGCGCGTTTTCCCGGGGGTTTGAAGTGATCAGGGTCACGTGATAAATAAAACGAGGAGAAATTCCCTGTATGTGATAATAAATATATGTAGAGAGGAGAAAGGGTTACGTCATGAATTGACTCACTGGTAAATAACGCTCGCTCGATGCTTATCATCGCAGAAGGAGACTCCTGCATTTTTTGCGCCCAGGGGTTAACGAATGTGGCAATTTGCTGAAAGAGGAGAGAAAAAAAAGGAAATTCGCCCTCGTGAAAATAAAGGGGGCATAACGTATAATTTTATCGTCACTTTGATCCTTCGTTGAGACCCGACGATATAAAAGGCGTTCGCACGAAATAGCGTACCAAGATTAAGTTATGATTTGAATCAAAAAATTGTACTCTCATCGATTAAAAATTTATTTAATTATACAATTATAATTAATTACATAAATTAGTTTTGCGACTACCAAACTAGTTGTTCGATGAGTTAGTACTTATTATTAAATTTAGGATAAGTTAGATTTCCAGATATAAAAATTCGTTAATTAAATTGTGAATATTGAGTCAACGGTCAAATAGTTTGATAAAAAAGTGGTTTAAATATGAAAGGATAAGTTTATGGTTGACTATTGACTCGATAGATTCACTCATAACTTCGTGATTGAAAATTAGTGTATTAAAAAGCTGTTCGAATTAATTAAGACTTGACAATATATTAAAATGTATATATGAAATATATACTTTTTTATACTATGAAAAAAAAATATTATAAATGAAAAAATTGAAAAAACAACTATTGGCACTTGAAAAGTATGATCTAAAGATAAACCATGAATTTTTTCAGATTTTTTCATTAATAATTGTGGGTGTGGTAGCGCGCCGGCGAAAACGACCCAGGTTTACAGGACTAAGATGCCTCGAATACCATCACAGGTTGAGGGTTAACTATTAAGTAGATAATTAAATAATAACTTCGTAGTTGCCCGTTGACTTAATGCTTAAATTACGAGTTACACGTTAACAATTTGTGCTAATAATTCTATCACGAATTAATACTTATTTGCAAAAATATTATTGGTCTAATAATTGCCGATCCAAATCGATGCTCACAATACCCATCGAGTCCATACGTCTCCTCCACGAATAGTCAGTAGTGCTAATTGAGCACCACTGTTTACCATTGAGTCAACGGTTCACTCATTTACGCACGTAAATCTTAAAAAAGACAACATCACGCGTATTGAATCTATTGTTATTGTTTTGGGATTTATAAATATTTATCGTGTGTAAATAATCGTTACCCGCTCGTCTCGCACTGTAGACTTTTCACGCGGACGGATAAAATCTCCCCCTGTCGTAAGAACGATACTCATCGCTATTACCACCTTAATCGTCTCGCCTCCCGTACTGCTAGATGTCTCGAGAGACGCCGGAGTAACCCATCTGTCGTGTACCCCCTCTTTGCGCATCTCTGCGTGCGCGCGCACCGGTCAATCCGCAAATGCGAATGAACGCACTCATGCACGCGTCTCAACCGCTCTGTATGGTTTGAGCGTTTCCCGTCGGAACATAAAATGACACCATGACGGGGGGGCCTTAAGCTCTTGATGGCGTCTGCTTTTATTACACCCCTGGGGAAAACCAACCATTATATTCTCGAAATTTTCAACGGTAATTAACATTTTTATAATACGAATACCAAGTTTACAGAACGATTATTAACTGTGCGAGATGAACATTTCATAAATAGTTTGAATTTTTTCGTGAAATTATTTTGAGAAAAAAAAACTCAAGCAATTTGGCGAATCGACGAAACCGATAAGGTCTTACAACTTCGTCAGTGTCAATTTTTTAAATTAAAAATTAAAAGACCAATCAATGTTTCTAATTTGTAGCAAATTGTCGTGATTCAATTAAACATTTCTTAATTAGATACGTATTTACGCTCAATTTGCATTTTATAGTTTGAGCAATGAAAATACTTTTCTCGGAAACAATTGTCATTATCCGCCAGGGGGATAGAAAAATATACAGTACCTTATTTTCTAACTAGCATTGGATGTAAGAAAAGATTGGGGGTGATTATCGGCTCGACTGGCCAACCAACGGCCATTCAGAGCGCTTTGGTTACGTTCAGTGATCCTAAACAATATTGCTCTACCGCACGATTGATTCTCCTCGTTTCATTGGAGGTTGGAAAAAATGGCGGATCGGGTTTTATAATACAAATTAAAAAAAGTTTAGCTCGAAAATGCATTTTTTTTCTATCGAAACATCAATTTCGATCAGTATACTAATTTAATTATAAAGTAAATTCAGTTTTTATCACGAGCGGGCACGTTCAGATTACTGTTTGATCATCGAAAAATTAACTACCAAGTTTTTTTCGAAAACCGTCCTTTTTACAAATTATATTGTCAGGAACTTTTTTTAAAACTCTGTACGATCTACAAAAAAGGTCTCTTGATGAAATATCGTCGGAAACGCCGTTATCGAGTTAAACGTCTATAAAATGTGCGTAGATATTGTTTCGAAAAGTAAGTCACACGTTCTTCCGATTCGTATGCCTTAGCTATATCTATAGTTCCATACGACTGTTACACACATGTACACAATGGCTGCCTATGTATAGGACCCGCTTGTCCCGGATCGATCTAGCAGGTGAAGTGGGGGGAACGAGGGACGCCGCTTCGTTTTCTCCCCTCCACGCTTCTTCCCATTCGTACCGGTTGGCTCCTGTACTTTTCTCTCTCTCTCTCTCCCACCCTCTATAACGCGTCTCCAACGGCCAGAAACCATGTACAATTTACAACCCAGCTGTAGGTATTCAGTTTCCGTACGAACGCCGACCGCATACGAGGCGACAAACACGAACAGAGGAAGACGCCCCTTGTCGATTTACTTTTTACGATTCTTATACAAAAGTTACATCGAAAATATTCACACGAATTTCTTGAATATATTTGAAGAAGCAACAACAAAAGTTCGACTAGAAGAGAATTTTTGGTTGCTGAGAAACGAGAGTCGTTTTTTTATTTTTTTTTTTTCGGTTTCCTCTTTGTGATTTGTCGTTTTTTTTTTTCGACGGTTATAGGGAAAGAAACATATCCGTCTTTTTATTCTTTTTGAATAAGTGTGTATTCGTGCGATTTGCGTGAAACGAGTTTTGGATTATCGTTGAGATTGTTTTGACGTTGACCCTGAGAGCTCGCTGGTGGTTGACTGGGGAGGACTCGTGTGTACGAGACCGAGCGGTTGCTCAACGACCGAGGCAAGAATCCTAGCGGTATTAAAGCGAAGACTATTTGTTTCGCAAATTTAGAAATTTTCGTTCGTTCGCGAGTTTTAACGATGATAATTGTTTTATCGTAAGTGTTACGAACAAAATTTGGATAATGTTTGCATCGTGATATCCGGAAATACATCGGACGACCACCTGCGATCCGGAAATTGTATTTTATTCGGATTAACGATTTCGGTAAGTTTACCACGTAATTTTTTTTTCTAACCTATTGCATTCCCGAAATGCAATATATTTTTTATTTATTTTACGACGAACGTAAGTTACTTATGTTTATTATTTTATTTGGACGATTTGGACCTACGAATGCGTCCGCTTCCTCGATGATGGTAAACAAAAATGGCCGCCCCTCGATTCTAATTCATAAAAGATATTTTCGTTTCTATATTGTTATTATTTAGGTGACGTTTAACAATATCTGTGATCGTAATCTTCCAACAGAATTTTTGTGAATAAACGAGCAGATCTATACAAAATATTTAATGAATTTGTTTGATAAAGATGAATTTATGAATATTATTATTCGTTTGTAAAAAGAACTTTTGTTTAAGTTAGTTGGCGGGAGATTTGAATGGTTTTGTAATGGCCTTCACATTTTTAGGCATTAATATTGCTACTGATTCTGATATCTTTATGCAAAAATAAAATGTCTTTCGATAAAAAAATTATAATTATGTTACATCCGCTCTGGTATGTATTTCCCAAATTTTATTTGTGGCAATATAAGTGTGAAAATATATTTTTGTCTACATGGAGTATAATTCAAATAAGTATTGTAATATTGTTGTTCTTATACTTAATGGTTCGACCAATTTTTCTCGAAATATTCGAAAACGGTTATAAACATATATCAGTTGTACTTGTTTACATTTATCTTTGAGCAGATAATGATTAGTGTTGTAATCTGCAAACATCGCTTGCATGAGAGCACAGGTGATTTGCTTTTACATCTAACGGTCATTACATTTGTTTAATAATTGAGATTATTTATATATTTTTCAATAGTAATAACGATTTAGATATTTGAAGGTAACTTTGTAGAGCCTTGAAGTCTAATTAGCGACAATAGGAAATGCTAACGAATGAACTTAAAATACTTATACTTCGATGCTTCAATAATAGTAGAGCAATGGCAAAGTAATTATTTGTTTTCCGATAGAAGAACCATTTCCTTTTGACAACAATTAACTTTCCGATTATGTTCTGTTTTTATTATTGTTTTTGAAATACATTGCTCTAACCCGTAGCGACTCTGTATCGAAATTTATCAACAAAATAAAATGTCGCACCAAAGAATTACGACTTTAAATTATTTTCCAGTTCTCTCTTCTCATAACTTACACGCGGGAACATGATTGATTTCTGATTCTTTCTTTTTTTCAGGAATCCTAAAAAATGGCTGGTGGTGACACGGAACTATGTGGTTTCCTCGATGCAAAATTACCAGGTAGTCGTTGTATGTCACAGAGAGTCAGGAAACGTTCGCTAGCTCCATGGAAAGTATGGCGAAGACACTGGTGCCTGGTAAGAAAATTGGGACCAGGATTGGGAGTGGAGGTTCTTCTGGATTGTGGAATAAGCAGCAATGGAGGATCTGCTATACCGAACGAGCGAGACAATTCTGTCAAGATTCCTTCGGATTCGATCATATGTAGAACCGAGTCGAGAACGAAACAATTCGCCTTTGGCATCTTCCCGCCGAAGGAGAGAAAACCTTTGCTCTATCTGAGTGGAACTTCGGAGACCGAGACCCAGAGATGGATGGCCAATCTCAGGCATATCTTGAAACCCAGAAAACACAGATTTATGGAGGGCACCTTCAACATGTCCATGGTAGACAATACACATTCTAGATCAGCTGGATTAACCGGTAAATATATCTTGCTCTCCAAAACTTTCCAATTTTGTTCAACATGCCAAATATTCAAAGAAAAATTTTGTTTAGAATTTAGAATTCTTTTTTTGGTCCTGATTTGTCCTCAATTTTCACTTATTTTCTGTAGATTGTCTGGGACTTCTAAATATTTTCAACACAAACAATTTAGCCTTTTAACATTTTAAAAATCAATTAATTCTAAACAACAAATTGACAATAAACTTAAACTCTCTATGTTTTTAGGTCTACATGGGGATCTCGTAGCGTCTAGTTCAGGTGTTTTCATTAAAGACGTAAACACCGGAGAAATCGTTGAGAATCTTGATTGGAAGGAAATGTCGCAATTTCACTTATCAACTTCAGGACGTCCGGAGGACGTGAAGCGAATTTGTGTGATTCACACGACGAAAGAATTTCGTAACGGAGTCGGCGAGCTACACATATTTTGTCTGAACGCCCCGAAATTACTGCAGGACTTGGTGACACAAGGCCGTGGTCCGAAATTACGTCATGCGTCGCAGCGTCCGTTGAGCCTGAGCGAAGGAGATCTGCGTCTGTCGATTCACAACGATACAGAAACTGGAAACTTTCCAGTTCTCAAGAGCAAAGTTGCCTCCAGTCTGATAAACGCTGGTTTGGGTCTCTTACTCTCATCGCGCTCGGGAAGCGAGGCTAAATTGCTTCGTGAAATTGGTGACAAAAGTTTGGAGAAAAACTTTGAACAAATACCATTTGAACATTTTCATGGAATGAAAAATCACGCCAGAGCCATCGACAATGTTTATCAACCGGAGCCAGCGAGTGTACCGAACATTGGCTCGAGTCTCGAGGAACTCGAGGAACCTTCTCCAAGAAGAATCTCCAACATTTCCGTCGCCTCGGGTATTTACGAGGAAATCGTTGAAAACGCCGAAAGTAGTGGGAAGAATTTTAAACTACATTCGAATATTTACGAACTACCGGAAGAATTGTCAGGCAGAGCTCCAAGTGAACAACCACCACCATTGCCACCGAGAAAACGATGCGAGAGTTCCGACGATGGTCTGGACTCGGAAGGTGGAACGAGATCGGCGACTCCACCTACCCTGGAGACTACTCCCACACCGGAAGACAATTTCTTGTTCGGTAGTTTGGACGAGGACTATGTACCCATGTCTCCGAGACTCAAAGACTTGGCTCTACATCAGCTGAAACGGGAAAAAGCGACCCAGGAGGAAGTGTATATGGTTATGAGATAAATCTTGAGAAGGAAGAATCGAAGGTGTGCCTAATTAGTTTTTCTGGCCATTTTTATTATCTGGGAAATTTGTTTTATTCCGTACATGTTTCTTTTGTTCTCATCCCCTCGAGATTTAGTTTGTTTCCTCGAGGATTTTCGAACTTCTTGGAATAGAAAAAGAGATTCTAAAATTCCCAGAGGAACGAAAAGCTATTAATATTCTGGAATATTTTTAAAATTCTGTAGAGCTATAATAACTATGGAATTTTAGAGGAATTTTTAGATTCAAAGAAAGATAAGGATTTCGTATTTTCTGCAGAAAGGACTCTTCGCAAAAGCAATTGATATTTTGGCCATGTGGAGGATTGGTGTCTTGGTATTTCTGGAAAAATGTCAATACGCCATAATGTTTTGCGAAACTAACAATCCGAGGATGTTTTTCCTACGATGGAGTAACAGATATGAAAACTCTAAGAATGTTTACATATATAACAGTTATGAAAGAGAATTCAATAGAAAAATCGAATACCCTTAGAGGATATTTGTATCACAGAGTTCTGGACAAAACTAATGTACACGAGAATTTACTATACACCTGAGTTCGATAGTATCATTGAATCTTCGTGATATTCTGGAGTCTAAATAAAAAAACTCTAAGCTATCTGGAAAGTCTGATTAATAAGTATTTCAGAATTCAGGAATATACCATCCATTGAAGTTTGGAAAAGTTGCAAACGCTACAATAAAAGCTCAATTTTCTCAATACTGCAGAATAATATAATATCCCATTTCAAGGTTTTAAAAGGGTCTTCCGATCAATTATAAATTTATTAAAAAAACGTCATTTAAACTCATTTTTCTAATCACTTTAGATTGATAACGATGATACGTCGATTTAGTACCAGGTTGTGATCAAAACTTTCGTATAACGATGAGTGTTTGAAGAAATATCTCATCATAATTGTTTTGAAAAAAAAAGAATACTGCGGAATCAATTTATAGTCTGAGGAAAACCTTTGGGCTATTTTTACATAGAAAACTTTTCATGTATTTTCCATAGAACTTGTCTACAGTTTTGACACTGCCTTCAAGTCTTTTAAACTTTAAATGTGAAACCATAAAAAAATAGTTAAAAAAAAGAAGAATCACAAACGCATATTCAAACAATGATAATATCAAAAATATATTCCAAATCACATACAAAAGACTGCAATCTACATTTATATCGGATGATTTTGAAAGAGTTTTGAATTTGAAACTTGCTCACTGGAACATGTACAAAAAAAGCAATTGCACCATATCGGATTCTCTGGTTGTACCATTTTTTTTCTGGCAAATTGCTTATAAGAAATTTGTTGACCTGCAATTCGCGCCAAATGTCTGTACCGCCTTTCGCTATGTGCCTCCGACATGTAATACAAAAAAAAGAATAGAAAAGAAAATATAACGAGGTGCATCGAAATAAAAAAAATGCAAGATTGTTGATCAACGAAAGCTTATTATAAAATGCGCATAAAAAAAAGTGTAAAAAAGAATATATATATATCTGGGAATGAAAAAAAGTTGCGTTTGCTTCAAGCGTTAAGTTTTGGAATAAGCGTTATTTGAGAATTATAACATTAGTTAAGATTAATTTGAATATTTTCAATATTATTAAAACAAGATTTTTTTGCAACTCTTGGATTGTTTTATGTCGAAAAGAATGCTGAATTGCGAGAAATGTTGTCGGAATTGCAATAATCGATAAAATTCTTCTTTTCATTCTGTTAGCTAATAAAATTACCGAGAATGAGAATGTAAACTGAATTGTGATAGAAACAGTAGCTCCGTGTGCTCGAGAAGTGCGAGTCGATACAAATATTGTTACGGAGAGTTCTGAAGCGAATTAAAACTTAAAAAGAAAACAGTATAGTCGCTTAAGTTGAATGTTGCATACGAGTAATTATTATAAATATTATTAATTATAAGAATTATTAATATTATGAGTATGTTGTTAAGGTTATTGTAAAGTACCCTTTGTGGTTTTTACAAGCCTGTTCCATTGCACTTCACTTTCTACGTTCTTGCCTTTGCCTCAACTCTGTAACGTGTGCACAGCCAATTTATATTCAACTGTTCGCTTTCACACGAGAGTATATGAAAGTGTAAAACTTCTGTGCTGATGCAGAAGACTTTTTCGAACTCTGATAGAAATCATATCGGATCCTGGAAAAAAGATCTTTTTGTCAGCAATTCCAAGTCAACATAACCAAGCAGTCCTAGCTCTAAGTATTTGTAGCACAAAATTTTTGTTTCATTTTGGGGGTCGCTAGAATTGTATGTTCTCCGCACACCGACCATTTATTACTGTTCATTATTGTTGGCAATTTTCTTAATTATTATTATCAACTATAATTATCGCATAGATGATCATTGGATATTTCGATATAATACGTTATTTATATCTCTGTGCTGCTTCTTGCAAATGAAATTTAATTGATAAAACACATTGAATCGATATCTATGCGCTTTAATATGAGTATGATATAAAGTGTGCAGAACCTCTAGGCATTGCCGTGTATGAAATGATGATGGAGCGATGTAAGTACGCAATCATAATGCCAGTGCTTTTTATGGAAAATTTTTTAAAAATGACAAGAACAATTAATCTCGTACGCTTATGTATGGTGAAAAATGTATATTGTACATTGATATCGATAAAAAATAATAAAAACCTATTAAAAAAAAATCTTGGCGCTCCTTTGGTCTTTAAGTAGATTACAGTTCACCTCTAATCTTGGTACTTTTCATCTTTTGGATTTTGGGACAGCAGGTCTTTCTCGTTATCGCTGCATTCTGCATTTCCGTTGTTTATCACTTTGTTACCTTACCATCTGCAGTTGGTATCAAATATGTCCCAGCTATATAACCTATTATTGATTCTTTCATTTCGTTAAATTATTTTGCATCCTCGTTGACAACATCGATCAGCTATTTGAGCCAAGCAACATGTTCAATAATCTGTTCTGATCACGTTACTCCCTGAATCACTTATTTCATTATAAATTATGACTAAAGTTATGAATAATTGAAATAATAATTTTTACTTTTTCCTATATAAATACAGCAAATGGTACATATTTTCTATTGTGGACTTTGAAAAAACATTCCGTGCAATGACTGATGATAAACATCATTTAATTATTATAATTATAGGTTACTTAGTTAAATAATTAAAAAGTTACACTCTATTATTTAAATAAATGTCTTATTGAAAATAGATGGCAACAACTCCTCCCAATTAATGCGTTAAAACTTTTAGGGATATAATTACTTTACTTCGTTTTGCAAAATCTTTTGCCCAAAACGAAATTCTGAAATCATACTGGCTTACTTAATAATAAAATTTGATTTATAATATTTACGACTTTTGTTTAGCGTACTTCTCAGTACAATCTCTGGCTTTCTTCTCGAACTCTTCTTTGTTAAACCTGTACTGCGTGGCAATTTCTGGAATAAGAGGGTCGTCAGGATTTGGATTTCCAAGCAACAGTTGAACAGCAACAAGAAGATTTTCCAGCATAATTGTTGGCCGCCATTGTCCCTTAGGTGGAATTTTCAGCAAATCCATACAAATTCTGCCACCTTTGTCAATATTAGGATGATAGACCGGTGTCACAAAATTCAGTCTCGGTGGCTCGAACGGATAAGAACTGTTGATCTCCAATTCCAGCTCGAAAATACCACCCTCGTATGGACTGCCATGAGGTCCGAGTATATTTACCACGAGCAAATTCGTTTTATCGTTCTTAACGTAACAAGAAATGCCCTCAGGAGGGTTTTCCGCCAATTTTGACAATTCACGTTTCAACCTGTTGCTCGGCTTGTTCATTTTTTCAACTACAATTGGCAAAACTTCTGAAAAATAAAACGAGATTCAACAATGAATTGAAAATAAAAAGTAACCATCAGATAAAGTTGAAATTTTTCGACAAATACGTTTACCTACGTGATATTGTTTTGACGTGAATTCAATATAATCGCGCAAAACTGCGAGATTTCGGTAAACAGAAGAGCGACACTACCGCCTAGTGGCTGTTGGGAACTAAGATTGTCGGCCATGTTTTTTTTTTTCGCGGGAAAACATACGAAAGTGTTTATCAATTTTTGTTTACACGTAGCGCAAAGGGATGTAAATTGATACTTGCACAATGCTTCTATACAATTTGTAGACGTTCAAAAATTCCTCTTTATCAGAAAGTAACGTTTCTAGTTATTTTATTGTTGAAATTGGAATATTCGCGTCCTTTGGCGTAAAATTTAATAATCCATAAAAGATAACTGTGCACACATATTACCTATTGAGTTTGTTGTAAACCGTCTGCAAATGAACTGACCCAGACTCAGTCGGTAAGGAAGACATCGATCTATTTCTAAAAACGGCATTTTACCGCATACTATCATTAAGAAGAGTATAAAACAATACTCTGAATTTCCGCGTACATCGACACAGCTCCGTGGAAAGTTGCATTGAAACATCAAGACAGAAGTAAAATGGTTGAACGAGGTTTTCGACGGAACACCTGTTACTCGGTCGGTAAAAAGTCCGTTGCTTTATTTTCTTACACGCCATGGATTGCCAAACGAATGAAAGCATTTTGCGTTTCCACCTTGAATAATGCGAAACACGGCACTTCTCCTATTTTTAAACTGTCAATTGTTGCCGAAAAAAAATCAACAAACCACTAAACTCCACAATTTTTCTTACACTTCAGATCTATGAAGACCCTCAGGGTTTCTCTCATTCCCTGTTCCGCGTTCTGCTCCGTCGCGTATACTGTAGCATCCAGCGTGACTATAGTAAAAATTGTAATCTAGAGAGCGAGGGCCAGTGGGTGTGTTGGAATTGTGTGTTGTGTGTCGGCTTCCAGTGCGTGGCCGGAGCGTGTCGAACGCTCTAGCTATGAGTAACCATTCGCGATCGTGTGACAGTGCAATCAAGTGTTGTGAATTGGAGTGTGGTGTGTCGAGTGTTTAAAAAAGAACAGAAAACGTGAGAATTGTTTATTATTGAGATCACTTCGAGTATTTTATTAATATTACGGCGTCTCGCGTGAATCGAGGTGTCGGATCGACGCGAGGGCGCAGGCGCGCCTTTAACAACACTAGCTAGAAGGTAAGCGACAGGTATTTTTTGGGCGTTGACCGCGAGGCTTACAATAATATCATTCAATGCGATTCTCTCCTCTACATAAGCGATGAATAGACGCGTTGACTCACATTACGTCCGTTATGCATTCAGTGCTGCAATTACTACACAACTGGAATCGTTCGTTTTTTCACGGAAATATGAAAGCGTTGTCGGTTAACGGATAGGAAAGAGTGAGGTTGGGTCAGGTAGCCTGAAAGGCGTTGCATTTTTTTTTTTTTCACGGAGCATGCGCAAATCTCTCAACTATACGATTTTAATAATGTACAATATTTAATAACGATAACTACTGCTATTGGCTCCGATTACTATTTCGATATAGTAGATTTTTTTTTCACTTATTCCATAAATTTATTCCCGTCTATTTATTACGACGATTAAATCATAATTTATTTTTAAACTGGGCAATCACATTGATTATTATTGTTATGAATAAATAAATACAAATCAGGTGGTATTTTGCGGAAATGTTTTACCAAATCGTTCCCTCACTAGTTTTCAAAGTTGGAGTCGTTCGCTCGAAATTTTCACGAGGATACTCGGACGATGAATTGTTTGGTATCGAGTATTTCAGATTTTTGTTAACGAAAAGCGAAGGCTTGTTCAAACTTTTTTTTGACAAGATGCAAACGTTTAATTTTTTCTTTAAAATTAAAATTCAGAATTCGAAAATAAAACTGTAACTGTTCGTATTATTTTTGGTTAAAAAAATCTTGGAAAAATAATTATCGAATTGTCGATAAATAAACTTCCTTGTATTTATTTTTATGCATATATAATTTTATTTCAACGAATTTTAGGGCCAATGCCTATTTTTTTACCTGTTTGTAAAACTTTCCAACTTGCATGTCGTTAACCTAACCTAACTTTTCAACCGCAACGCCGTACACTACCACTCTATATCCTGTCCCATTCGCCTAGGGCACGGTGAAACTGTAAAAACCCAGATCACATACAGTTGTAATTTCCGGAGTCTCGTATTCTCAGAGAGAATTATCAATCTCAAAATTCGCGTCTCTTTGAGCAAGCGAACAGTGTCTCGTATTTTCATAAGTTGGAATAATCGAATAAAAGTATAAGCTTATAATTTTTTGTTTTTCTTTTTTAAACTCCAATTAGCCTTTACACTGTACGTCAAATACACAGCTGACTCATGTTGTTCGTTAGTCCCGAATCGACCGAATGCCTGCAGTGACGTGAAGTGCTCCGCTAACGCGGATAGTTTGGGGGAAAAAAAACGAGGTGTGCAGTGAAGCGTGCCACCGGTTTCCTGGTGGCGCTGCAAGCGCTTTTGTTTACAGTCGGTAGTTTTATCGCTGACGCATCCTTTCTATGTTACCGAAGGTTTGGCTAGTCAGCTGATTTAACAGATAATACGAATTTGTTGTTGTTATTGCGTATTCATTTTTTACATGTTATAACAACCTCGTGGATTTATAATTTGGTCTATTTTTGCTTTATTTTTGCCTGTACGAAGAGACCGAAGTCTGTAATAGTCTGGATGGGTAAGGTGGTCGGACTAGCGTGCCATCTAGTAATTCACATGGCGCCGGTGGCGGCGCTGCCGTCTGTCAACGGCCAAATCACGCAACACACCACCAATTATGTAGCTATGTAAAGTTAGCCCTCCGATTTTGACTTTTGCATCTTTTTTTAATTTATAACGATTGTTTGTCGTCTGTTTGTGATTGTTTGATTTATTAAAACCTTTGTTTGATCATACTTTTTATCAAACAATCGAAATAAAAATGAGCGTTAAGTTAGCCGGAAATTTTTGAAATTTTGTCTAATTTGATTGTTTCAAACGCCAATCGATTCGGAATCGTTTGTTGGAAACAAATAATATAATTCGAACGTTTGTTTGATCGTTGTTTTTCCAAAAAATCAATAAATAAAATATTGGTTCGTCGTAGCTCTCACACTAGATTCTGGCTTGACCAGACTTAATATGTGTCGCGTGCATGTAACAATATAACCTACAATTCATGTTGCGACACGGGATTACTTGATCAAGTTTACAAGATTTTCTTAACTTTACAAATCCTGGCCTTCGGTAGTTGAGTGCATCTCATGTTGAGCATCTTCGCAGTTGTATGGTAAGAAAAAAGCCAGAATCTAGTGTGAAAGCTACGACGAACCAATATTTTAGTTATTGATTTTTTTGGAAAAACAACGATCAAACAAACGTTCGAATTATATTATTTGTTTCCAACAAACGATTCCGAATCGATTGGCGTTTGAAAAAATCAAATTAGACGAAATTTCAAAAATTTGCAGCTAACTTAACGCTTATTTTTATTTTGTTTGTTTGATAAAAAATATGATCAAACGAACGTTTTAATTAATCAAACAATCTCAAACAAACGACAAACAATCGTTATAAATTAAAAAAAGATACCAAAGTCAAAATCGAGGGGCTAACTTTACATAGCTCAATTATGTACCTGTAGTACATGAATTCTGATTCATGTAAACACGATCAAACACGCACAAAAAAGCGTATCTGCGGGGAAATGCTCTCGCAGTGTCAGTCTATACCATGGATATAGGAGTATAGGGATGGAGTATAAGCCCGGAAGGTAGATGAGGGGAGTGAAGCAGAAATGCGGGGGCGTTTATGTGCCTAAATTTCTTTGGTTACGATTGTGCGCATGCTCAGTATACTGCTACGTGCCAATCGTCACCGGCAGGTTAAATGTAAAACGATGATAACTATATTCGGTTGTGAAAAAGTTAATGGTAAAAGTATTATATATTGTTATTGTATATATATATATATATATATATATATTTGTATTTCATTATATATATATATAATGTATACAAACATACAGTATATAATGTATACATTATATACTATATATATAAGGTATACAGTATACAGGGTGGCCCACATAACTCTTAACAGCTGAATATTTCGGAAACTATTTGTCCAATCAAAAAGTTGTTCATGAGAAAGTTTTATGCTTTCGAGAGGCCTTTCTAACTACAAAAATATGAAGTTACCCCCTGCCCCCCTTTATGGCGGCAGGGGGTAACTTTACAATTTCAAACGGGACCCCCTATCTGACAAAAAATCACATCTAACAACAAAATGTTTCAAATAAAATTTATTTGTTTTTTCTCGTAGAATCCAACCATCTAACATTTTATAGGGGGCCCCGTTTGAAATTGTAAAGTTACCCCCCGCCCCCCATAAAGGGGGGCAGGGAGTAACTTCATATTTGTATAGTTAGAAAGGCCCCTCGAAAGCATAAAACTTTGTCATAAACAACTTTTTGATTGGACAAATAGTTTCCGAAATATTCAGCTGTTAAGAGTTATGTGGGCCACCCGGTATAATGAAATACAAACATTAATATTTGTAGAACGCGCAATGTATTTGTAGGTTGAAATACAAAATTGAAAATGCATAGGTAATTGTAAAATAAGTACTAATGATTCTAGTTTGTACTGTAAAATTTAATAAATATAAAAAATATTACATTAATATAAAAACAATATTTAATTATACTTCTTTGTAATGTTCTATTTACTTCATGTGTCATGCCAAATAGTAAAAACGTAAATTGATTGTAAAATCACATCCCTCTCTTTGTGTGTGCGTATAAAAAACCATAATTATTAACAGTAAAAGTAATGATAGCAAATCACAATAGAATAAAAAATAGAGACTTAATGTAAAAGAATTTATATGAATGATATTTATTTAAAGTTTGCAAGAAAAAAGTTTATACAAAAATGACCCATAAAGTATGCAGCATTAATTAAAAACAAACGGATATAATAATATAGAATTTATAATTACGATAATACACGTGTATATTACAAAGCAATACAATTTATTTCGAATTGTTATAAAAGTTTAATCCTAAAACAGAATATATATACATATAAATCATTACTGACCTTTGAATAATGATTTTCCGATTTTTATCTACAGTACTTATCTGTTTCCAATTTTGGTAATCGGATCGATTTTTACAATTTGGCACACAACACTGCATCATTTTGCTTTTTTTCCCTTTGGTTAAAAATTATTTTGAAATGAAAAGTATAAATACGAAGATGTACAAGCGATGTACATACGATATGTACAAGCTTAGTCCCACTTGGTCTCACTGCACTTGCGCACCATTACAACCAATCAGATTCAGGCACATAATACCTTGTCCCTTCGTCCCGCAATGGCTTCACCCCCGTGAACTCGTGCTCCATCCCTATATTCCTATATCCATGGTCTATACCATTATCTAGGAGCGTGAGTTTACTCACCCTATTACGGATCTCTCGAGTGAAAATGTGAAATAACTAGGCACTTCCGGTATAGGGATCTCACATTTTCACGAAAGTTGGCGCCATATTTACAAAGTACGTTTAACCGTTGTGTGACGCGTGATGCAAATTTTGTAAAATGAATGTTACTGAAGAGCAAAAAAAGATATTATTAAAATATATGAAAGAACATGAAGATTTTGGACGGGGAAGGTTAAGAGGCAGTGTAATTGGCGACGAGCTACTTGCGCTTCGAAAACGGGATCCGTAAATTGTCCGACACTGAGCAACCGATCGCCTTAAAATTTGGAGGATACATAGAGAATTATGGCACAAAGTGCATGACAGTCTTATTTTTCAAAAATTTTGGAAAAAATTTTCCGGTGGTAACTGAATCTGCAAAAAATTTTCCGGCACATTGTTCCGGTAAATTGCCCGGCACTGAGCAACCGATCGCCTTAAAATTTGGAGGGTACATAGAGAATCATGGCACAAAGTGCATGACAGTCTTATTTTGCCAAAATTTTGGAAAAAATTTTCCGGTGGTAACAGAATCTGCGAAAATTTTTCCAAAATTTTGGAAAAATAAGACTGTCATGCACTTTGTGCCATGATTCTCTATGTACCCTCCAAATTTTAAGGCGATCGGTTGCTCAGTGCCGGATAATTTACGGATCTCCTTTTCGAAGTGCAAGTGAATTACATTTTGTCTTGAGTATCAGTGTTACATGCAACGGGCGATTCGAAAACGCAATCCGCCGACACTGAATAATCGATCGCGTTCAAATTTTGAGGACATCTAGAGAATTATGCAAAGTTTTTGAAAAAAGATCGTTACTTATTTACTATTATGCTGGTAGCACGCTACCGCTCCAGGCTTTCTTGAGTCATCGACTATTCAATCTTATAGAGGTGATACATACATAGGTTCATTTTATCTCCACACGGCGTTGATATAGGGCGGGATATTTCATTTCTAATTTTTCCTTTCCTATCATTTATGGTCATAAAGATTTCTTTTTAATTTTTTACAGAACCAAAAAATGTGGCTGCTCCTATTAGCGTTTTTGCTAGCCTCGAGCCATGGCCAGGTTCAGCAGGAAAACGTCGATACATCGACGAGGGTGCCCTGGAATCGTTATGACGAGAGAGAAACCGCGAATCCAAATTATGGTTTTCGCAACACGCAACTTCAAAATGACAATCTCATAATTAAAGAAGCGTGAGTAGAATAATTAAATTTATAGTTTCTAATTTATTTACATGGGTTAGTTCTTCCGGTATCGTGAAATCATAAAAGTGATAAAGTATTTGTGGATAAGATTGGTTGGAAGGCTAATCGAATTTTGCTTGTAAAAGATAGTACTTTGTACGTTTCTTTGACTCTATGGGAAAATCCCCATTTAGGAAACATAGAGTTACGTATGTTAGAAATGTTATTTTCTATTAAAATCATCGATTTTAATACCAAATTATTCCAATAAATATTAAATTTGCCTTTGTCGTTATAATATGGACCCCCTAACTTATACCCAATAATTCAACATTTTTCTACCTCTGATATGAACTTAACCCCTCGATAAAAAAAATTTTTGAAGGCATAAATTCCAATCCAATATGTGACAAAAAAAAAATGTTCAGGACGCCTAGAGTTATCAGGACCTCAAAGGTTTTGCCACTGGCGATAATTTATAATATTTATTTCCCATCATTTTATCTTCTCAAATTAGAACGTACTTCGTCGTGGCATCGAGAATGGTTCGACCTGGTCAAGTCTACCGCGTGGCTGTGAACATCCTACAAACGAAACTGCCAATGACTGTGCGCGCGACGATTCAGCGCAATGGTGTTGAGATAGCGGCCGATCATCAGGAAGTAAAAGAGGGAATCCCCGAGACTCTGATGCTGCGCATGCCCCCAACGTCGATACGCGGGAATTACAAGCTTCGCGTCGAGGGTCTTTACAACAGTCTAACGGGTGGCCAAGCTTTTTTGAACGAGACCCAATTGGTATTCTCCCAACGTTCAATGACGATATTCATACAAATGGACAAGCCCGTTTACATGCAAGAGCAGACTGTACGTTTTCGAGCAATTCCTATAAATACCGAATTAAAAGCATTCAACGACCCCGTCGATGTATTCATGCTTGACCCACATCGGCGTATAATGCGTCGTTGGCTGTCGCGTCAGAGCAATCTTGGCACAGTGTCACTTTCCTATCAGCTGTCCGATCAGCCTGTCTTTGGGGATTGGATTATCCAAGTGATAGCTCAAGGTCAAGTGGAGGAAAAAAGTTTCACCGTGGAAGAATATTATCAGACTCGTTTCGAGGTTAATGTAACGATGCCAGCATTTTTCTTCGATACCGATCCTTACATTCACGGTATAGTACAAGCTAATTATACATCTGGTGCTCCAGTGAGAGGAAACCTGACGCTAAAGGCGAGCTTTCATCCGATAAATCATAACCAACTGAGCAGCGAACAGTTACCAACAAACGATCGCTACTTGAATTTCCAAGAGTACTATCCTTCGTGGTTTAAGATTCCTAACGAATGGGAAACGGCGCCGGTATTACGTTTTTTCAACGGTACCTACAGATTTCAATATCCGATGCAGGAATTATTGCCATTCATGCCTAACGTCGACGGGATGGAGGTTCGTATTACTGCAACCGTGGGTGAGAGATTCCTCGAAGAAATAATAGTCGGTTATTCCACCGCGAGAATTTACAATTCAACAGTGAGAGTTAATTTCTTTGGAGGTTCGCCGCAAGTATTTAAGCCGGCAATGGCGTTCGCGCTAAATCTTGTCGCGTCGTTCCACGATGGCTCGACTTTGCGTCCCTCCCAGTTGTATAATGCTCAAATGGAGGTGCGCGCGGATATAGAGATGCGCACCGGAGGTCGGAGAAACTTGGATACTCAATATCTTAGACCAACGAGCAAGGACAGCGCCATCTGGTCGATGAAGATCGACCTAAGGAAGCAATTGGGCCTGGAGGACAACCCGCAGCGTGCTCAGCAAATTTTGAACGACATAGCCTCCATGAAGGTTTATGCTCTATTTACAGACGGCGAGGGCCATCGAGCTCAAGCCGAATTGTTGATGCTAGCCCATGAATCCCCGGACAACAAACACATCAAAGTGTTCACATCCACGAAACATCCATCCGTAGGCGAATATCTGATTCTCCATGTACAGACGAATTTTTATATCGATTCGTTTAATTACCTCATAATGTCGAAAGGTACGATACTCCTGTCCGGTCAGGATGTTATGCAGCATAACATAAGAACCCTGTCGATCCCTCTTAGCCCAGAGATGGCTCCTGTAGCGACAGCCGTCGTCTACTACGTCGGTCGCAAGGGTGAAGTAATCGCGGATTCTCTGACCATTCCGGTAAATGGCATATCCCGGAATAATTTCACAGTGTTCATAAACAACAAAAAAGCACGAACCGGGGAGAAAGTAGAAATTGCGATTTACGGCGAGCCAGGAGCCTACGTGGCGTTATCTGGTGTCGACCGGGCATTCTACACGATGCAAGCCGGTAATGAATTGAGCTATGCTAATGTCATATCAAAGATGGCTTACTTTGAGGAGGAAACCAACGGTACGCACTCGCACGCCTGGCTCTATCACGATGGTGATCCAGACGAGATCGTCTACTTTCCCTCATCCACGTTTGGAATCGACGTTAATCGTACCTTCGAGTACATTGGCCTTGTTGCTTTTACGGATGCTTACATATATCGTAAACCGGATCATTGCAATAGAACCCAGGGTTATGGCGAATGCTTGTCTGGACGATGCTACCGGCTTGATAAAAAGTGCGATGGTGTCTTCGACTGCGAGGATGGAACGGACGAGGCCCGTTGTATACAAGGTAACGCCACGGATTTGGCACACTTTCGCAAGAATCGTTACAATCGAATCCAACGACAATATGAGAACGTCTGGTTATGGAAGGACATTAATATCGGTCCTCACGGACGTCAGATATTTAACATCGACGTTCCACGACGACCGGCACACTGGATGGTAACGGCTTTTAGCATGAGTCCTAGTCGAGGGTACGGAATGTTGCCAAAGGCTTTGGAATATACAGGGGTGCTTCCATTTTTCATAAACGTTGAGATGCCAACTCACAGTCGTCAGGGTGAACAAATAGGTGTCAGAGTCTCCGTTTTTAACTACCAACGGTACAACATCGAAGCTACTGTAATTCTGAAAGGATCGCGCGATTATAAATTTGTTCATGTCGAGGACAACGGTATCGTCCAGTCCTACAAGCCTCGAACGTCATTCGGCGAGCATCAGTTTTTCATCTGGATTCCTGCTCAGGATGCCTCTGTCGTTTATCTTCCCATCGTTCCTACACGTTTGGGCGATATAAAGGTCACGGTACATGCTACCACGGTCATTGGAAGTGACAAGGTTGTGCGCAATCTTAGGGTCGAGGCGGATGGTCTTCCACAATTTAGGCATCAGTCTATTCTCCTCGATCTGAGCAACAAGGGATACTTGTTCCAATATATGCACGTCAATATTACGGAAACTCCCATAATTCCATACACCGAAGACCGTTACTACGTTTTTGGCTCGAACAAAGCAACCATAAGTGTCGTCGGCGACGTTGTAGGACCGATTTTCCCAACGATGCCTGTTAACGCCACGAGTCTGATAAATCTACCTATGGATTGCGCCGAACAAAACATGTTCAGTTTTGCTGCCAACATGTACACGACTCTTTACATGCGTCTGATCAATCAGCGTAATAGAACTCAAGAGAAAGAGAGCTTCTACTACATGAACATCGGTTACCAGAGGCAGTTATCTTTCATGAAAGAGGATGGAAGCTTCGGACTGTTTCGTAGTGATTGGAATCAATCCTCGTCTTCCGTATGGCTTACCGCTTTCTGTGCCAGGGTATTTCAGGAGGCAAGCTTCTACGAATGGGAAAATTATATTTACATCGATCCCGAAGTGATCTCCCAAGCTGTTTCATGGGTTTTACGGCATCAGACGCCAGAGGGCAGTTTTTATGAGACAACATGGTTGCCAGACCGGAAAATGAATTATACAGTTCAAAACGAATATGATCTTATTAGACATAGAAATATTAGTTTAACGGCCCATGTCCTAATCACATTGGAGACTGTTAAGGATTTGACTGGTGGGCTAGGCTCCCAGGTTGCTCTTAGCTCTGCCAAAGCTGTAAAATGGTTAGAGATGAACTTGAAACTGTTGGAAGAAAGGGGAACCCCCTTCGAGGTTGCGATAGTCGCTTACGCCCTCTTACTAGCCAAATCTTCAACCGCCGAGCAGGCATTCAATATTTTGTCGTTTCACGCCCGACAAACGGGTGATCTGATGTATTGGGGACGCGAGGCTATTCCACTCCATCCCTATAAGCTGGAAAATAATAAACCGTTTTTGCTGCCACGTCTACCGTACCCGTACGATGCGGAAAATATCGAGACTACAGCCTATGGCCTACTCGTTCACGTAGCACGACAAGAGGTTAAGATCGAACCAATCGTCAAGTGGCTCAACGCTCAGAGATTAACGGACGGTGGTTGGGCATCCACTCAAGATAGCGTGTGGGCACTGAAAGCCCTTATGGAATATACCGTTAGGTCCAGGATCAGGGAGGTCAGCTCTCTCACAATTACTGTCGAGGCGACGGCAATGCAGGGTTCTACGAAGACCCTCTACGTTACCGACAAGAACATCGCCAAACTTCAGAGTATCGAGGTAAGCTGATATTTTTCTTCTACATTTTTTGTTTATGGTTGTGACATTTTTTACTGCTGTTGTTTGAATCAATGTACATGCATATATCCAACAAATTCAGATGACTACTTTCGATTAAAGCGAGAAATGTGTCCCCCAGTATAGTTCTGTCCTCCAGTTACTCGTGTCTTTGGCGTCGCTGCAATAATGGTTAGGTCACACGGCCACGTCATAGACTTATAAGATAGACTGAGCGCTCCCATGAGAGGCACTGAACCAGCATATAAAGTACAGAGATATATCGGGAGTACTCTTCTCTCTGTCTCGGGATACTTGTGGTGGGGATGAGGCAGCAGAGGAGAGTGAGGAGAAATCACGCGTTTGCGTTATGAATGTGTTCCAGTTCCACTGCTCCGTTCACTCCCACCACTACACCGATTGAAAAGAGAGAAGAGTACTCCCGATATATCTCTGTCCTTTATATACTGATTCAGTGCCTCTCATAGGAGCGCTCAGTCTATCTTATAAGTCTATGAGCCACGTTCATGTATACTTTACTAAGTTTCATGACGTAGCCCCGTCCCTTCTCTTGCCAATCACGTAATCGCCTATAAGCCTATTCCTTCGTAGTCGTTTGTAACATGGAGCCTAGACAGGAAGAGATGACGCGCCATTGACAAAATTATGGAGCCTGTATGATATGGTGTCTGTATAAGGAGACTGAACTCTATAATACAAAGGTGCTCGCACTCTTCTGCCATGTAGTAATTCGGATAGCCGCCGATGGCGACACTGCCGGCGAACGACAGCCAAATCACACACAAAAAAATTGTGTATATGAGCTCTGCTCCATGTAAACACGACCAACACACGCTAAAAAACAGCGTATCTCTGCCGACAGTGCTTCCAGTGGTCAGAAGTGAAACCAGTTGAGAACCGAAAAGCGTGACCATCTTTTTTGGTGGCAACGTATTATGTTCGGTCTCCTTATACATACTCCATAGACAAAATCAGGGAGACTCGAGACCAGGAGTGCGAACGCAATGTTAGAAAAATGGTCGGAAAAAGCGAGGAACGATCCGATAATTGCAGCGCGCGGCGGCGCCACTTCTGCTGGGGACCGTCAAGCGCGGTGATGTTGAATCGTTGATCTGCGATTTGTCGTACATTTTGTCTGATTAAGGCAGCTTATAATATTGATAAATAATATTGCTCTGCTTTTGTTTAAATTTTTATTTGATAAATTATAGACAAATTTTTATAAAAGTAAAAAGTCTCGCACTGATAGAAACAAACGTAGGAACTGAAAACTTTTATCTTTGGAATGTTGAAAATGGATAACTGCCGCAATCCCATGCGCGTTCATTTCATTTTCTCGGCATGTCGCCCAGTGCGACACCCCGGATACGAGCACAGTTTGTCCATTTCCGATAAAACAATCTGGAAAAAATAATAAATTTAATATAGTTTTTGCATTGCAATTCACGATATGAATATTAATCTCTCGAGCAAGGAAAATTCCTTGCTCGAAATTCGAGTCGGTTCCGAGCGTGAAAAATATACGCCACATAACATCACAACCCCAATTCAATTAACATTTAATCCACGAATTATAACAACAAACTTTCTTCTTACCGGCTTGTTATAATATCGCCAGGGAGACTAGAGTAAAGGAGTGTCAACGCTTATGGCGAAATCGTCCCAAACATGACCGAAAAAGTGAGGAAAGATGTTAGTTCGAATTGAGCCACGATGAGCGCTCTCGTCGCTGAGAGCTAACTGTGAAGTGTGGCGTTGGTGATGAAATGAAGTGAGCGGGATATAAACCCCGGCGAAATATGACATCTGTCATTTCACCGGGCGCATAAACAACTTTTTGTCGAGTGAAAAAAAGAAAATATTCAGACTGTCAGTAACAAAACTTTCAGCATACAAAACTTTCAGTAACTAACATATTTTTTTACTTTTATAAAAAATTTTCTACAATTTATCAAATAAAAATTTGAACAAAAGCATCGCAATATCACTTATCAATACTATAAGCTGCGTTAATCGGACAAAATGTACGACAAATGGCAGATCAACGATTCAAAATCACCGCCAAGCCGCGCTTGACGGTCCCCAGCAGAAGTGGCGTCGCCAGGCGGTGGCAATTGGCGAATGTTTCCTCGCTTTTTCCGACCATTTCTCTAACATTGCGTTGACACTCCTTTACTCTAGTCTTCCTGAATATCGCTTTCACTGCACTTTGTTTTGTTTTTTCGTCGCCTTCCAACCTTAAATTTCGTAAAACACTCGACAAAAAATTGTTTACGCGTCAGATGAAATGACAGATGTCATATTTCGTCGGGGTTTATATCCCGCTCACTTCATTTGATCACTAACGCCACACTTCACAGTTAGCTCTGAGCGACTAGAGCGCTCATCGTGGCTCAATTCGAACTAACGTCGTTCCTCGCTTTTTCGGGTCATATTTGGGACGATTCCGCCATAAGCGTTCCCACTCCTCGTCTCTAGTTTCCCTGGACAAAATGCTGAAAATTGGGGACGGAAATGGTGGAGAGTAGAACTTTCATTTTCAGCCGGGAGTGGCGCTGAATCCAGCAATATCTATCTCGACAATATTACTCTCCATAAATTTCGGAACTATGGAGTCTGTATAAAGAGACCGAACATAATACGTTGCCGCCAAAAAAGATGGTCACGCTTTTCGGTTCTCAAGTAGTTTATCTTCTGACCACTGGAAGCGCTGTCTGCAGAGATACGCTTCTTTTTGCGCGGGTTGGTCGTTTTTGCATGAATTCGGATGGCGGCGCTGCCGTCAGACCACAATCGACACACACAAAAATTGTGTACATGAGCTTTTGTCGTGTAAAGATGACCAACATACGCACAAAAAAAATGCGCATGTTGCCGACAGCGCTTCGAGTGGCCAGAAGTTAAACCAGTTGAGAAACGTAAAGCGCGACCATCTTTTTTGGCGGCAACGTATTATATTCGGTCTCCCTATACAGACTTCATAGTTGGTACCATTGATCATTTTCACTTCCGGTTCGCGCCATAACTCCTGCGTCGTCATTTTGCAATCGTAACTCGTCGAGGATTGTAACTTCTAAGTTCGGGTGAAACAATTCAACGACAAAGTATCTCGAGTTTTATTCACAAAGTAAAAATGAAGCCGACTGCTAAAGTCACTAAACGCAGTGAGAAAATATGTCCTCACAAAGTTCAAAAATACACGGCTATTCTCAAACGAATGAAGAAGCTTCAGACCGCCCTGATGAAAAAAATAGACGACACGCCTTGTCGCAAACGCAAATATACAACCTCGTGTACGTCATCGAGTTCATATTCGACGAGTTCGGATTCATCTTCAATATCCGACACTCCGACGTCCGACAAAGAAAATCGTCTTATCACGCGCCGAGCGCCTGACAGAAATAGCAACGAATCTGTAAAAGTTGCGATTAAACGTGAAAAAGATGAATCGTTGGAGGACCGAAGCGGCAACTCGCAATTTACACATTCAAAACCAAGGAAAATCACGAGCACGCCTTTCTCCGTGCACAATGAAAATGTCAAGGTCAATGTGGTAAAAAATTGTCCCAAAAAAATTCCGATAATGATAAAGGAAAAATTTGCGCAGAGTATTGTCAGGAGTCTGAGCGAAAACGTGGAGAGACAAGGGTGTTCTAAAATGGCGGAAAGGACGCTTGTTAGTGCGAAGAAAAATGACGTACCGTTTGCAAACAACACCGGAAAGAAAATGGCTGGTGAGAAAAAAGAATTGCGTTGTGATAAAAAAATGATTATTTCCAAGAAAAATAAGGAAATCGAGAAGACCAAAAAAGAACCACGGATGAAAAAAATGAAGTTTGGATCTGCCGAAGCGAGGAACAGCGAAATCTCAGATAAAATTGAAAAACAATCTGAAATTATCAAAGAAATTCTTAGAGATTGCGACGCGACCAATAATCAAACGAAGGATTCCACTCGTCGTACGACGCCGATTCCAAAGAAACCATCCGACCGTTCGATTGGACAAACTTTTGCGGACAATTGGGCAGAGATATCAAAGTCCGGACTGTCACAAAATGATGACGATGCAGGAAAAATGCTTGCAATTATGCGTCACGATCATTTCAAACTACGACTCTCTTATATCCTTCCATGGCTGGAAATGTTTATTAACAATAAGATCGACAACAAGACCTTTTTTGAAAGTCTTATTTTTGACGAAGAATTTATAAACAATTATTGGAAAGATGCTAATACGAATGAACATTCGACCGATGACAAAAGTGGTACAACTTCGATGGACGACAATAATTGTCCGATAACGATAGATTCAGAAAAAGATCAGATTTCAATGGATCAAGACAATAATTCCACTTCGATCGATGATGTAAATCCTTCTACTTCGATTAATCAGGTAGATGCTTCTACTTCATTTAATCAGAACAATTTGAGTTTAAATCGTCGTCGAAATATTTCTAGTTCGAGCGATTCATCTTGTACCGAACAAGACAATGACTCATCTTCGAATGAACAAGAATGCGATCGATATTTGACTATGCTGAATTATCTGAGAACATGGTTTGGCATTAAGTGCTATGAAACTGAGACGATCGTGAAAAAGCCGAGAGTTTTGGACATACAAATTTTGAAGCGTGCCAATGACGCCTCTCCACCTCTCCGATGTTCGGTAAAGCAAGAGAATGTCAACAAATCTCGCCCTTGCATTGGAAAAGTTCAGTTGCCTGGAAAATTTCGCGACAATGACAAGTCTATGATTCAGATTAGGCATACACCAAAAATGAAAGTCATTGAGAAAAAAGTTTCCAGCCAGCCGAAGAAGAATTATATTAAACAGATGAATTGTTCGATGAAACACATTGAGAGACTTAAGAATTCTTTGGAAGAAATGCAACAGTCTGGAGAATGTATTTTCAATGGAAAAATGGCTGAAGATTTGCACAAGAGCGAGGACGAATTTGACGAAAAAAAATCAGAGGATCATGAGGAGCCTAATCACGCGGACTCTTCCGATGAAATTTCACACGATGGAAAAGAAAAACACTTTGAGAACGTTCTCGACGATTCAGATAATCAAATGGACTCTCTTGAGAATATCTTTTACTCTCTGGATGAAAATAATTTTACGGTGGAAAAGGATCAAGAGATCGAAATTAAAAGTAGGGGATACGGAGATGCCAAAAAAGAAGATATTAAAAGTCATGATGTCGAAAAACATGTCGATGTTGGAGATGACGATAATGAAAATATCGAAATTTATATCGAGGATGAGAAAAACCCTGGAAAAATGTCAATTGCTTTAAAAACGCGAGGTGAAAAAATTCCCACGGTCTATGGAGATTACGATGATGCATTGGTCAGCGAACACGAGGAAAAACAACCTCACTCAAAGTTCGAGGAAGGTGAAATTGAAAAAAATACCCCGACGAAATCTTCCGAGCTCCCAGCGGTCATCGAAGCAAGAATGAGATTCCAGAAGAAAATTGCACGGCTTCAGCCTCGAAAGAGTGATTTGGGAAAAATCCCCAACGAAATCGAGATTAAGCAGAAAACATCAGACATCGAAGATGAAAATTGAAGTCTTAAGACTTTAGTTAAAAAATGTCCAAGAATTTGAGGGACGAAAATATGTTAGTTTTATCGTTTAATTAAAAAGAAAGAAAAAAAGATTTACTTCGAAAATTCGTCAAAAAACGTGACGATTATTTTTTGTTTCAAATATGTTTATCGTGTTACTGTTTACTTTTAATTGCGTTCGTAGTTCCTGGTGGACAAAAAAAGATTCGTTGAAAACAATGAAAAGCGAAAAGTTTATTTCTCAATAATTTAATTATTAATACAAATATATACTGTTCAGATTGCGTTTGAAAACTTAAAACTTTACTACTTTAGAAACTACTATTGTTGGTTTTGTGTGTGGTAAATATATGCTGCCAAAAAAAAAAGATTTTATGACATGGGTTGTTTTTATTAAGATTTATTATATTCAATGTGAGAATAATAAGGTGAAAAATAAAACTAAAATCTTGTTTTAATGTCAATTTTATTTGTTATTTCTCTTCCGATAAGTAGAACCCTGATAATTCCAAAATTGAGGGAAATTACAATATAATTATTAGAAAAATTTCATTCATTGTTTATAACTGTTCAAAACCTTCATGAATAATTTTTTTACAGATTCCAGAAGCTTGGGGAACTGTCAAAGTGGATGCGAAAGGAGCTGGTTACGCAATTTTGCAGATGACCGTTCAGTATAATGTTGATCAATGGAAATTCCAGACACAACCGCCTGTAAAAGCATTCGATCTCGTCGTAACACCTAATTTCTATGGCCGCAATCAGTCGCACATCACGTATTTCAGTTGCCAGAGGTAAATTTTAATCATATATTTTTTGTCAAATTAAAACATTTTCATTTTGCAATAAATACAAATTGTTCTATCAATGTTATGAAGTAACTAGAATTTACATGCTTTATGATATACAACGTTTTTTATTTTGAAAAAATAATTCATTTTGTTATTTTTCAACAGGTGGGTAAACGTAAACGAATCGGTTCGTTCCGGCATGGCAGTTCTCGACGTGACGATACCAACCGGTTACATGATACAACAGCAGAATCTTGATAGATACATATTGTCCCGTCAAGTACGAAATCTTCGACGTGCTCGTTTCCAAAATCGCAAAGTACTGTTCTATTTCGATTATCTCGATCAAGAAGAGACTTGCGTCAATTTCACGATCGAACGGTGGATGCCAGTCGCGAATATGTCGAGATATCTTCCGGTCCGTGTCTACGATTATTATGCGCCTGGTGAGTTTTATCTTCCTAATATTATTTTTGATTTTATTGCCAATTTACGAATTCTTTCTTTGCGTTCACATGAAAATTTGTTGGCTGGGATTGATCTAGTTATTTGATTTGATATTAATTTTCAATCAAATGGGCATAGCTGAGATCAATTGGTTAAAGCGTAATTCGATTTGTATAAAAAATAACTTGTAATTTTTCGTTTTTCCTCAGAACGATTCAACGAAACGATCTTCGATTCTTTGTCAACTTACATTCTAAATATCTGCGAAGTGTGCGGAAGTTCTCAGTGTCCCTACTGTCACATCTACAACGCAGCTGCCCTGATAGCACCTCCAACAACATTCGTACTATTAATTGCTGTTTTTGTTGCAACAATGCGCTATTTCACGACACAAGAATTCAACATCGGTTAAGTACTTTCTCAAATCGACCGCGATTAAAAACGAAACTGCGAACAAAAATATAAAAAATAAATCAAGATTACTTTTTCACATACAAAGCTTAGGAATTAAAATTGAAAGAGTTTTTAAAAGTGCCTTAAAAACCAAAAAAAAAATTGTTGCAGCTCAGTGGAAAAGAGAAAAATGAATCTCATTTAATTTTCTTATATTGCATACTTTTCAATTTTGCGAATACATTTTCTCATCGTCTCGAAGTGAACTTTTGTTTTTATATTGAAGAGATTTTTTTTTTATTATTATTTTAGCGATAAAAATAGTACAACTTGATAGAAAGCCATTGATATTTTTTTGTATCACAGAAAATTCATAACATTAGTTTTTAAGAGAATTATTTGGATTTATAGATTTGACATATATATGTGCACACTCGACCGCATTGTCACTGTACAATAGTGTTCATCGGTACGACCGATGATTGGCAATCTGTACATATAATGTTGTAACGCTGTTAGTATACAATTTTTTTTACCCATGTATGTAATGCGCGATCGTTTCTCGAATTTCCAATTTCTTCAAAACAATAAGGACTGAGTTTTGCAATTCTTGAGAGATTATTCATTTTTTACGACTTGTCATTTGCGAATTTGATATTTGACGACTGGTCGATTACATATAAGATTTCTTGTGTTTTACTCGTACAAATACATTTTTTATTTTTCGATCATAGAATCTGTGATTAGTGATTCGTGGATTTTTTGAGCTCTTTATCACTTTGAATAAACGAACAAATATTCGAGATGCGGTCGCGAATTCCAACGGATCTAAAGAAATCGGCGCCGTCCATTGAGAATATAAGAGATTGTCAACGACAAATACCAAGAATTACAGATATATATGTGAATCGTTTCATCATTACCCGCCAGGCTCTTTGATTCATTTATCATACTTACATCTTTTTTCATGCTGTAAGAATAGAGAATTTTGTAAGTCTAAGCGCTGTAACTCTGTGGATGTTTAGGAAACTTAAAATTGCAGTTCTTTTCTATATTGTAAAATTAATACTGCCATTAGTTTTTATCAGCTCCACCAGTAACGACAAATCAAACATTTAGCTAACCTTCATGATACAAACACCGCTATTTTCAACCAATTTGTACTTTATTATGCGGAGAAGAAAAAGTAGACATTTGTTTCTTTTTAAGTTACTCATTTAAATGATGAACCGGGATTGATGAATCTCTGTTAATTCTTCAATACCTTGGAAAATTATCTGTAAATTAACAATTAGACGAATAACAAATTTGTTATTTTGATAGCCAGGCGATTAATGATGGAATGATCCATACATTTATATATATATATGTATACACACAAATATATATAGGTTAGTTATCGCGATAGTTTCCGTCCGTATTTCTCCAAAAACATATTTTTCTCTCGAGAAAGAAACGCGGAGGAAAAAAGAAAACCTGATAATCATAATAATCGTAATGATATTTTTTTTACGCGATAATAATAGTACGGTAATAAATAAAAGTGGTGTTCTAAATCTCGTATTCCGTCCAAGAAAATCCATTGCTATGAATTGTCGTACTACAATTTTATTTTTTCTTCCATAATTTGTTCATTCAATGGCTGGCTAACCCAATTGTGTGTTCAAACTTCTGGGGCAACACAAAAATACAAAATCAAGGGACGAACGCACATCTCGTGTTAATTAAGCATCGAAGAATTTGTAATTTTCTTCAACGTAACGTACACATGATTCGAATCGTGCACCTTTTTTCATACGGATTATAAGTATACATAAGAAAACGTTGGTTATGTAATTATTACGTTTTTCTAAATCTTTGTATAAATAAATCATTGAAACGTTTAATTCGGAGATACTAGAAGAAAGGAGTGTCAAATTTATGGAACTTGTATGAGGAGAGCGAACTCTATAATGCAAAGGTGGTCGCACTCTTCTGCCATGTTGTAATTCGGATATCCGCCGGTGGCGGCGCTGCCGGCGAACAACAGCCAAATCAGCAGACACAAAAATTGAGCTCAATCAACTTAGCCGGCGACTGTTGAAATATCAATTTTTTTTCTATGCCAATCGATTGTTAGTGGTTTGTTAGTATTTGTTAGACAAAATCAAGCGTTTGTTAGATTTTATTTATTGACTTATACGAAAAATAAATTTCATGTCAAAGTTTGCCGCGCGAAAAATTTTTTTAATGATTTCGAACTTTTCTTCGTACCCAATCGTTTGTTAGTCGTTTGTTAGTCGATTTTTATCGTTTGTTAGAGGTTTATTTTCATTTAATTATTAAAAAACTTTTCGGTCCTCGAGCGCGCTGCAAACCATGTAAAGTTGGCTGCACTGCCACGACAGCTAAGCACGGCTTTATCGATGACACTTCGTGATTGCAATAAAATGCCGATTCTTCTCGTCTCAAACGATTGTTAGTCCATTGTTAGTGATTGTTAGTGAAATTTTATCGTTTGTTAGAACTTAATTTTTATTCAATCATTGAAAAACTTTCGGCACGTTGCAAGCCGCATGAAGTTGGCAGCACCACAACGGCGGCTGGGCACCGCTTGCCGATGTAACTCTGCAATTTCAGCAAAATACTGATTATTCTAAACCTACACGGTTGGTAATTCGTTATTAGTGATTGTTAGTTAATTTTCATCATAGCTCAGAGCTTCATTTTCATTTAAACGTTGAAAAACTTTTCGGCCTTACAGCACGATATCAATGCTCTAGGACCGGAAAATTTTTCAACGATTGGATATAAATGAAACTCTAACAAATGATACAAATTAACTAACAATCACTAACAATGGATAAACAATCGATTGGGACGAGAAGAATCGGCATTTTGCTGCAATAACGAAGTATCATAGATAAAGCCGCGCTCAGTGGTCGTAGTAATGCGGCTAACTTCACGCCGCTTGCAGCGTGCTGTAGGCCCGAAAAGTTTTTTAATGATTAAATTAAAATAAAGCTCTAACAAACGATAAAAATCAACTAACAAACGCTGACAAATGATTGGGTACGAATACAAATTCGAATTCATTAAAAATCTTTTTTGCGCGGCTAACTTTGACATGCAATTTGTTTGTCGTATTAGTCAATAAATAAGGTCTAACAAACGCTAGATTTTGGCTAACAAATGCTAACAAATGACTAACAATCGATTGGCATAGAGAAAAATTCGATATTTCAATAGAACCGGCTAAGTTTATTGAGTTCGAAAATTGTGTACATGAGCTCTGGCCATGTAAACACGGCCAACACACTCAAAAAAAGCGTATCCCTGCCGACAGCGCTTCCAGTGGTCAGAAGTTAAACCAGTTGAGAATGAAAAAGCGTGACCATTTTTTTTGGCGGCAACGTATTATCAGGAAGACTAGAGTAAAGGAGTGTGAACGCAATGTTAGAGAAATGGTCGGAAAAAGCGAGGAAACATTCGCCAATTGCCACCGCCTGGCGACGCCACTTCTGCTGGGGACCGTCAAGCGCGGCTTGGCGGTGATTTTGAATCGTTGATCTGCCATTTGTCGTACATTTTGTCCGATTAACGCAGCTTATACTATGTTATACTATGAGTTTCACTGCACTTTTTTTGAATGTTCTTTCGTCGCCTTTCAACCTTAAATTTCATGAAACACTCGACAAAAAGTTGTTTATGCGCCCGGTGAAATGACAGATGTCATATTTCGCCGGGGTTTATATCCCGCTCACTTCATTTCATCACCAATGCCACACTTCACAGTTAGCTCTCAGCGACGAGAGCGCTCATCGTGGCTGAATTCGAACTAACATCTTTCTTCACTTTTTCGGTCATGTTTGGGACGATTTCGCCATAAGCGTTGACACTCCTTTACTCTAGTCTCCCTGGTATTATGTTCGATCAGAGAACATAGATGTACATGGAACAACAGGGCCCGTGTTAACTTTTGGCAGGGAAAATGTAGTTCTACTTATGGGCTGTAGAGCGCGCGGCAACATATCGGTGTGGCACACACACTCGACGCATCAGCTGACCCCCACTCTCTTCACTGCTCTCGTCGTATCTCGCTTGCCCCTATGCGTGCCAACCGATAACTGTATCCCACTCGTTCTTATACCAGTGACAGGCTCGGAAGCGCAGGGGGGATTACATGCTAGCGGTTCATGGATTCTTTTTTTCTGTGTGCATAAAAAAAAAATGTGTGCATATCAATTTATGTACCTCGCTATGACAACCTTATGACATATAAAAAAGCATATATCTAACGGAACTTTTTCCTTTTTAATATCATACTTGATCATTTACCGATTCCACTCGTCAGGGAGGCTCAATATCTTAAATGGGTGCGAGCGAGAGTGAAACACTACCCCGAGCATGGCTCAATGTTGGGGTGCGAGAAAGCGCGCGCTACGACCCCAGTATCAGTGTATGCGTGCACACAGATATTGGACAGCGCCATGGTGGGGTTAGCTCTAAGCGGCACAGTACCCCGAGCGTGGCTCAAATCGAAAAAGCGCGCGCTACGACCCCAGCATCAGTGAATGCGTGCACACAGACATTGGACAGCGCCACGGTGGTTGGGGTCAGCACTAAGCGGACCCCAAACCAAGAGCGCCCATAAGGCCTGTTGTTCCCATATATGTAATACTCCTATATTGCCAGCGCTCGCCGAAACGTGACGAGAACATTACGGTGCAGACAATATCGCTCTCTCGCTCGTGGCTCGTCACTTTTGCTTGCAGTGCGCAAGCGCGAATAAAAGCGGGAGTGCGCAACAGTTGCATGAGTTGCATAGGAGTATATGGAAACACGTCATTCCTTGACTACGCCATTGCTAGTTCAACTGAAATGTGCTGTGAGGTTATGAGTGCTCGTGTTTTGGAAATCTAAAAAGTGTTTTTGACGTCAAAATTAAAGGTTTATGGTAACCCGTACTTTTCATATAACGATAAAAAAGGTTTCCATCAGCAGATATGCACGTGTCGCTAAAATAAAGCATACTAAATATCAGTGAGATCCCCCTTGAGTTTATATTGAGCATACACGAGAGTGTTCATGAAAATGAAATATAATATAAATGAAAAAAAAATCAAAAATAGAAAGTGCACAATACATGTGAATAATAAATGTATGCATTTGTTGAGGTTTCTTGAATGTGTGTTTAAAACGCCTCTCCACAAACATTTATTCCTTTTCCCGCTAATGGCATCAACATTTCTCGGGCAAGTAACATATATCTATTTGTGACTACGCCAATGAGTCGCGCGTGCGCAGAACGACCAAAAGTAACTCGCTCTGTCTCACTTCATCGCCGTCCTCACCACTTATAGGGAAGCATAGGCCGCTGGCAATATAGGAGTATTACATATATGGTTCTTCCATATACATCTATGTTCTCTGGTTCGATCTCCTTATGAGGCAGTGTAACTAGCGACGAGCTACTTGCGCTTCGAAAACGGGATCCGTAAATTGTCCGCCACTGAGCAACCGATCGCCTTAAAATTTGGAGGGTACATGCAGAATTATGGCACAGAGTGCATGACAGTCTCATTTTTCCATAAGTTTGGAAAAATTTTTGCAGATTCAGTTACCGCCGGAAAATTTTTCCATAAGTTTGGAAAAATTTTTGCAGATTCAGTTACCGCCGGAAAATTTTTTCCAAAATTTTGGAAAAATAAGACTGTCATGCACTTTGTGCCATAATTATCTATGTACCCTCCAAATTTTAAGGCGATCGGTTGCTCAATGCCGTACAATTTCCGGATCCCGTTTTCGAAGCGCAAGTAGCTCGTCGCCAGTTACACTGCCTCTTAAGAGGTTAAAGCAGGGAGGCTACAGGAAAGGAGTATCAACTCCGATCTAAAAAGCGTCTCAAAACTTTGTACCTTCACTGGCGCTGTCGGCGTCCGTAAATCGACCAATCCTGGAGAGCGAGTAGCATATTGGGAGATAAACGACCGGAGTAACATAATCTCACATCTGAACAAGTCTATGTGCTGAGAAGAGATCGCTATCGAGTTGTATCAACGCAACATTAATAATAAACCCAAATACCGAGTTTGAACCGAGGCAATTTTGTGTTTACGTTCCTCTCATCTTGATTTGTTTATTCCAAGTAATAATTCGACCTTTTTTCCATCGTTTCGTACAATAGTCGGGCGTGAAAATAAGTAAACAAAGTGCACGTGTTACAGTCCTTAATTTTATCATATCTATATTTCGACCTCGTTATCGTGCGTTAGTAGTTATTTACAAAAATTCAACCGCAATTGTTCATTAAGGTGCTTTCTTCCATTTCTCTGTGTTAACTTCCTCTTTTTATTACTGGTTTTTCTTAACGGGGCGCCCCGCGCAGGACGGGATTATACAGTACTATGTAGTCTGTATAAGGAGACCAAACATAATACGTTGCCGCCAAACAAGATGGTCACGCTTTTCGGTTCTCAACTAGTTTCACTTCTGACCACTGGAAGCGCTGTCGGCAGAGATACGTTTTTTTGAGCGTCTGTTGGTCGTGTTTACATGGACCAGAGCTCATGTACACAATTTGTGTGTGTTTGATTTGGCGTCGGTAGGGTGGGTCTAAGACACGGTCTTACATACAGGCTGTCAACTCCCGGGAGTGGGGGAAGGCTAAAGTGACTCGCATATTGAAGAAGAAAAATCGAGTTCTCTCTATCGCCACCTGCAGCGCTGCTATCGAGTGTCGACACGACATAACCTCATAATCATCGTTTTCGTTGGCTCTGTGCGATTTTTTTCTCCATTTACGTTCAACATTTTCTCGGCTCATATTAATGTTGTGCGATATTTAATTTAATAATCTTCAAGATTTACCGACAATAATATTGTTTTTATTTTTTGCTAGTCAGGTTAATAGTGCGCTTGCGCAACCCAGTCGGCACTCGATTGCAGTGTCGCATGTGGCCAAACCGTGAACTTCCCAAAGCTGTTTCAACAAGCGAGTCACCCCCACTCCCGGGAGTTGACAGACCTGTATGTAAGATCGTGGTCTAGGAAGAGTGTGGCAGATAAGCCGGAAGCCGCCATGTTGAGATCAAATGGATAGAATTATGCGCGGCTTTTAAAAGCTTATTCCAAGCATATGTAAATGCTAAAGATCATTTATGTACTTTCTACTATGATTCTGTAACTCGTTATGCAGTTCTGGTATCGTTATCGGTGTATTTTTACACGAAAAGTGTTGCATACTCACACCGAGACCAATTATGCCGATATTGTGGCATAATAAGTTATAGCATCGCACGTGTGATAAATTAATTTTTAACAGATTGAAAAGGATATAAATAAATAATCACGTATCATTTTGTAGAGAAGTCAATTTATTGAATAACATACTTTTACATTAATAAGTGTAAAAGTAAAACTGCAGATTTTGTAAAAAATTTCATTGATATATCATAAAGCAACATACTAACGTATGTCTATATATATGGAAATAGCGGAAGTTGGTCTCAATATGGCGGGGCCAATCAGCGAAGAGCCCCTACATCGGCCACACTCTACTTAGACCACTTAGACCCACTCTAGCTGTCGGTCGCCGGCAGCGCCGCCATCGGCGGCTATCCGAATTAGTACATGGGAGAAGAGTGCGACCACCTTTGCATTATAGAGTTCGGTCTCCTTATACATAGTTCCCTTACTCCATAGTTTGATCTCTTCTTGTCCAAGGGACAATGGTGAAAATGCTGCCAACGATTTCTGAGAAGAGAACGCCATGGCGCCACTTCCGGTATTAGCCTGCCGCCTGTGAACACGTTTTAGACAAAGGTATGTTTTCTTCAAATTTTTGCAGCATTTCGATCGTCGTTTATCATCAAGCAATTGTAACCAAACACAACGAGGTTTTTCTACAGGTGACAAGAATCACACTCTATCGTCAACGTCTTCGAGGAATCAGTGAAGTGTTTATCGCCGGTTTTTTTATGATTGGCTAAGAACGCTGTTGTAAGTATGCCTCTAACAGTATAACTCTATCTCTAAACAGAATTGTGACTTGCGTCAGTTTTTCATGTTGCGCGACAACATTAAATCGTTGGCCTCTCTGACAAAAAACCATCCTTACTCTACGAAAATATATGTGTTGTACCCTGTCAAAGTACTTTCGTGTAAATTTTCTTCAATTTTTTTGCTCTCTCATTTTTTAGTTACGCCATTACCTTCATCTCTACAATCGTGGAAAGTCGCAAGTCGGAGAACAAACGAACCGAGACAAATAGACTGATTTATATTTTCAACTTTTATAAAAACTAAAAGTCGCATTTCAATTAACAATATTAACAGTGCTTAATGCAACCTAACGTAAATATTAGTGGCTTTCCACTTAAATTATGGAGTGGAGAAATTATGAATTTCTTTGGAAAATTGGTATTTTGTATAAAAAATTCAAACAATGATATTCAAGTACAATGCATAGGCGAAAGTTATCCATACATATAGAGTATAGACTCTCAATCATCTGAACTAATTGGGACCAGACATTGTTTAGATAATTTAAAATACATTTCGGATTTTTTGATAAATTAGCTCACGTAATATAAATAGTATTGAAAATTCTCTTTACTAATCCAACGACCGTAAGGTCTTTATTTGATAGCAATTCATAGTGGATGGAGTTTAAATTTGTATACCCCTGTTATGCCAATAAACAACAATTGGGGCTTAAAATAATGATGAATTTCTGGCTGTCTCATAGTATTTGCACCTTTTCTTGCATGGTAAGTCTCGAATACATTTCAAAAACAGCAGCTTTGCGGGTCTATTTTGTGGTCACATTTCATACCATTCTAGGTCAGTTTTTAAAATGATCAATGCTTCGTTGTAAGGTGATTTACTAATGTTCGGATAATAGAGGGTTACCGTAATAGACAACTATGTACAAATTTGTACATAGCATATATTAGTCTACAAACTATGCTGATTTTTCTGGAAATGTGAGCTATATTTTCGATTATCCAAATTATATGATTATCCGTCTAATTAATTCGGATAATGAAAATACTACTATACTTGGTGTTATTGATAATTTTGTCAACTTTGTTTTTATGTTGGAATTAGTTTCCTACTAATAAAAGTATTTATTATTTGTAGATAATGATTCGCTTTACAACCATTCGCTCAAACGTAATATTACTATGCCAACACATGAAAGATGTTCCTTATGTCAATTTTTTAACGAGTTTTGCTTATATTTGCATAAACTTTGTTAAAGTTACACTACCATCGACAAGGTTCTCTGTGCCCTAAATTAGTAAACTGAGTATGGCGAATCTGGGATTTTGGCAAGATTAGTCAAAAAATGTGTAATGCTATACAATGTAATAAATTGTATTACTACTTCAAGTAATTCCACAAACAAGACGTTGAAACCGAAGAATAGCAAATAGTGAAAAACATTTACAAACTTATAAAATAACGTGAGTCTTTGTTATTAATTTCGATCCATTCACTTTCTGTGAAATAATTTATTTGCAAACATGAGAAACGGCATTGCTATTATGTTATTCATAATGAATGTAGAAATTAATACTAATCGTAGCTGTATATTGTAAGAATATTTATTTTCCAACAGGTTTGCATTCCAAACGATCACTATATATTTGCAAGGATAGCCACGAGGTTTCATGAAATGTCGGAATCCACCTCTGATCCTGGAGATACGAGCCCAGTTGCTGATGATCCGAACTGTGTTCATAACGATCCAACCCCTGTTCATATCGATCCGACCCCTGTTCATATCGATCCGACCCCTGGTCCTAATGATTCCACTCCTGTTCCTAGTGATAAAACCCCTGATCCTAACGATCCAATCCCTGTTCCTAACGATCCAACCCTTGATCCTAAGGATCCAACCCCTGGCCCGACCGATCTGCCTCCTGTTCGTAGTGATCCAACCCCTAATCCTAATGATCCTATCCCTGATCCTAACGATCCTATCCCTGTTTCTAACGATCCATCCCCTGTTTCTAATGATCCATCCCCTGTTTCTAACGATCCGAATCATGTATTGAACGATTCGACGCCTACTCCTAACGATCCGACCCCGACTTCTAACGATCCGACCCCGACTTCTAACGATCCGACCCCCGGTCCTTCGTCGTCCGACGAATTCCGAAATAAGCCCGAAGTATCGGACCCATCGTCCTTCGATTGGCCCAAAACATCTGAAGACGTTGCATTGCCGAAAGTCGAGGCGCACAACCGACCCGAACATTCGGACAGCAAATCTGACACAGACACAGAAGAACTAGGAGCATCTTGCACAGGACTTCCTGCGAGCACTACGACCCTTGAGAATTTGACTATAGCAACATCGACGAACGAACAGCATTCTGTCGAGGACATTCCAAAATCACAGTTCGTGGAGCAGGTCGTGGATCCTCAGCAAATTTGTAGGCTATTTGTGGATACGTCTGTAGCACAAAATGAGGCGTCTTCCTACGCAGAGGAAGATCTACGGTCGACATCGCTGAATCATCGTCAACAAAACAATCATCAGACTCAAGATGAAATGCTACAGAGTGAAAAAACATCATATTGCGTGGAGATGTATTATCGATTGAGAAGCATATTTCCGAACGTCGACCCGGAGTACTTAAAGAACATATGTCCATCGGAATGGGGAGTCGGTGATCGTAATGTTCAGCTTACGTCGCTCATTGAGGACCTTCTCGAGCAGGGGGCATTGGTTGAGCATGGTCTCGACTATAAGCCAGCTACCACCGGTGAATGGGAATTCGAGAACGACACTGTTGAGACACGAGATGACATCAACTATATGCACGAGAAGCTGCTTGATATTTTCCCCGACGCCGATCCCCACTATCTTCGTGAAAATGCGGAAAAAGTAGTAGGCAAACCAGACTCATTGGAGGAATTCGTCATAGAGAAGCTCCGGTCTCACGACTATCCGACAAGAAAGCAGTATACGACTAATCTTAAAATTATGGAACAGAAGAGATTGTACACAACCCATTTCGACGTCAAGCAATTTCTCAGGATCATCCCTGATCCCTTCACACATTTTATGGATCCGAAGAGAAAGTGTCTTTACAATGGTGCAGCTCTAGATTTTCTCGTTAATTACTTCCCCAGCATTGAAGCAAGTTGATTTCTTTGTTATATTCGTTCATTGAAGTTTAAAATTTATTAAATGATGTTTATTATGTTTTATTTTGTGTTACCTTCATTTTTTCAGTCATTTTTATTATAAACTTTTTTGTGCTTTTACAGAGGACACACATTTCGTCCATTTACGAGTTAACACGATACAACATCAGTGCAACGTTTGACTGTCTCCGCTTTACATTCACCACGGGAGAATGTATAATGGACACTGAGGATATCGAGTTGCTTCAGGAGTTTGCTTTTGTCAAACACTATTCAGAGATAGAAGCTCATATGCTGAAGGAGAAGAGGCTTCAGGACACTGAATTCAGAATATTGAAAGTAAGATTGTGCTGGGTCTTTCTCTTAGAATTCACTAAAAATTGTACTGATCTTGCAAAATCCTCTGTAAAAACATTATGCAGGAGCAAAATGGCTTGATCGAGTGTCAGTGTTGCTTTGACTCGGAGTGCATCCCATCGAAGTGTTCGGATTGTGAGAACGGTCATAGATTTTGCAACAGTTGCGTGGAAAAGGGTACAAGCGCAAAAATGTCTGTTGGCGAAACACGTATAACTTGCTTTGTCAATTGCGACAGTGAATTTAGCCTCTCTACGCTTCAAAGAGTTCTCGCACCAACTACCTTCAGTGTCTTATTGAAAAAGCGTCAAGCTGCTGAGATCATTGAAGCTAGTCTCGAGGGTCTTGTCTTCTGTCCATTCTGCGATTTTGCCTCGATACCTCCGAAGGAGAACAAGGTGTTCAAATGCCTCAATCCTGAATGTATGAAAGAATCTTGCCGGTGAGTGCCCGTCTCTTATTTTTTTTTAAATATGAGACTGAATGGATATATATAAGGCTAGTATCTTATTTAATGATACATGAAATTGATGGCCAGCGAAAGCTTCACAATAACCAAGACAGACGTACGTCGTATCTTCCTTTTTTTTCTTCAAGATTGAAGCAGCCTCTGATGCAAGTCCGATAGCTGCAAAATCTTATTTATAAATTCAATCGTCTCGATTCAACTGATCGGACTAAAATAAAGATCTGCAATTTCTTGTCATATTTCTATGTTTACTGACAATGAGACAAATTCCATTCCAATACTTTGTGTCGTGCCAGTGTAGGACCATCTGTTTCTTTTCTGCTTGCTAGACTTTTGCATCATATTAGGCAAAGATATGTGTTTTTCTAAGTAAATTTAATTGTATTCTCCGCAATAATAATACTGGAGACAAATGTTTATACTCATGTTCTCATTGTGGACAACAATTAATTTTTAATTAACCAATAACCAATAATATTTATATTGACAATTTTATTTGTTGGACTAGCCTCTGCAAGGAACTCAATCACGTACCTTTAAGATGTGACGAAGTTAGGAAAACCGACAGCACCGACAACACGGATAAAGCGCGGCTTTACATTGAGGAAAAAATGACGCAGGCACTGGCACGCACGTGCTACTACTGTCATCGTGCCTTTGTCAAGGAAGACGGTTGCAACAAAATAACATGTCCATGTGGTGCGCGTATGTGTTATCTTTGCGATCAACCGTTAGGTAGAAATGCTTATCAACACTTTCGCGGACAGGGCTCAGATAAGATGAACTTGTAATTATATTTTTGAAAACTATTTCATATTATTTCGTTTTGAGGTTGGTTCTTTGAATGGGCTGTGTAACATTCATGAAATTTCAGATGCCCATTGTACAGCGATACGATGAGATTGGATGCGGTATCCGTGCACAAAGTCGCTGAACAAGCACAGGCGGAAATTATGAAGGTCAATCCTAATGTCCAGATTGATACAACCAAACTCCTGCCGATGATTCCTCGTCCGACCACAGGAGCTCACACTAATGTCATCAACGCGGATGAGCTGCCCGTGAGTATTATTGCATTCCTTCAATTTTAAATATTTTGTTTGTCTAGTGGCTTGGATCTTCCATAATATTGGACTTTTTTCCCGTAGCGACGCGTTCAAAAAGTTGTCTACGAGCCACTGTGAAGAAGTGAACATCTTCTTTCACTTTCTTGTGATACTGTTATTATAATTTGAAAAAGGGTAAAATTTAATAACTCTTATGCGGCCAATACGAGCAAAGGAAGATAAACAGAGAGTGTTAGGTCGATCAAACTCGTGTGATACATATTTATGTACATGGCTGGTCCACACTTACTTTCTAGAAGTTCCTTGTTATCTAATACATAATCGTTATGTCATGGTTGTTTTGAGTTATTCACACACACGACACACTTCTATTTTATTTTTGTCTGTTCAGTAATTAATTATGCATTTATAACAAAAGCATGAAGAAAGAAATCTCGTATGATGTTCTTTGAAGTTTAATATGTATCCATATCCAAGTATCTCCTTGAGTACTTAACAGCGAGAGTCTTTACTAACACGCTTTCCGTGCAAAGTTAGTATAACTTTATATAATATGTACAAGAAAAATATGTGTTTGGTTAGTTATCGCTATCGCTAATTTGTCTGAAAACATTTTTCTAGCGAGAAAAACACGGAGACAAAAAGAACATATGTGATAATCGTAGTGATAACTTTTTTTTTACATAAAAATGGAGTGTTAAATCTCGAATGCCGTCCAAGAAAATTCATGGATGTGAATTGTACTACCATTTTATTTTTATCTTCAATATTTGTTCACTTAATCGTTGGCTCATCCAATTGAGTATTGAAATTTCTCGCGATACAAAAATACATAATAAAAGGGCAAACGCACATTTAATGGTATGTATCCTAGCATTTGTAATTTTCTTCAAGGTGGCATACACATGATTCGAATCGTGTACCTTTTTTCATACGAGCGGATTACAAGTATACGTAACAAAATGTTGATTGTGTACTTATTCTAAGTCTATCTATAAATAAATTATGGAAAGGTTTAATTTATGGTGTAAGTATTTCATTGTCACAAGGTCTAATAAAAATCTTCTAGAGGGCGCTCACTTTTCGTTTAGCTTCACCCAGGTCCCTGACACTGGGCCTAAATTCCTAATACCCGTAATACGCAACATGGTCATCTTAGCGTGGTCGCTGTAGTGTGGCGCTAGCAGTACTGCCCGTTTCCCCTCGCCGCGTCGACGACTCCCATAACCGTTCTGAACGCGTCTATAAAGGCCCCTCTACATTCACGCGAGAATCTCGCGAGAACGCGAGAAACATGCGAGAAACGTGAATGTGGAAGCGCTTCGCGTATTCTTCTCAAGTTCTCGCGTTGTTCTCCGGCTCTTCTCCACTTTCTGTCGGTTTTTTGGCGCGAGAACGTGTATTGGCTCCACACTCACATGTTTCTCAGTAGCAGCGAGCGAGCCGCCGACTTGAACGGTTGTATATTGTGTACCGCGTGGCGTCAATATGAGCGTAACTTGGACAAACGAACTTGAGTTGAAATTTTTAGAATTTAGAATATTTCCAAGCGGAACCCGTACTATGGAATACAAATTTAAAAGACTACAAAAATAAACTAAAAAACCATGATGCGTGGTGTCGTCTAAGTGAATTGATGGGAGTACCCATTGATGACTTAAAAAACAAAAAAACTTCGTTATTTGCAAGCTACAGAGGGTACAAAAATAAAGCTAAGAAATCAGAAAACTCTGGAGCAACTGTCGTCGATGTTTACAAGCCGATATGGTTTGCATACGAAATTATAGACTCTTTTTTTGGGGATACTACGAAATGTAAGAAGACAATAAATACGGTAAGCAGCAACTTTTATTACTTATAATTATTATTACATATAGGAAAGTACGAAAGCGCCTTATTCGACGATACAGCAAGTTTTCCTTTATTAGTAAGTACAATCAACTTATGTCTGTTGACAACCAGTACATAACCTATCTACTGAAATATTTAGCGAATTCGTCTCTTATTTCTGTTGCGTGATGAGCCGCTCGGCGTGGAATATGTCGCGAATTTCGAATAGCACAGGTGCTCTCCACTTCTCCTCTCCAAGAGCCGGGCTCTATTAATAAATTATTGTTGTCATAAGTATCTATGGTTCCGGAAGGTGTATAGATGTGTGATGATGTAGTGCTTCGTCTCAAGAAATTATGTAAGAGTATGCATGTCAACGTTATCAAGGCGGCTTTTTCGGGTTGTAAATTTATTGGTTTGTTGAAAATTCTAAATTTTGTTACCAAAATGCCGAAAGTATTTTCAACTACTACTCGTGCTCCAGACAAAATCTGATTAAACTTTCGTTTTGGGGATCCCAAGTTGTGATTTCCGGAATAGGGTTTCATAATGTTTTCCGAAAGGGCAAAAGCGCCGTCTCCCAAAAAAATGTACGGCACGTCGATGTTTGAACCAGGCAGCGGATGTGGTTGTGGTAAATTTAAATCATTTGTCTGCATTTTTGATCATAAAACTGTGTTAGTGAAAACTCCGCCATCACTAATTCTGCCTTGACAGCCAATGTCTGCGACAATAAAATTGTACTGACTATCAACCAACGCCATCAAAACTATACCGAATGTTCTTTTATAGTTATAATATTCCGATCCGGAATTTCTGGGACATTCTAAGACAATATGTTTACCGTCGATTGATCCAACAGCACGCGGGAATTTCAATGCAAAATCTTTTTCGATCTGTAGCCATTCATCGGGGCACGATGGTAACTGCAACAATAAAAATAATCATTTTAATTTATTTCTATTTTAGGAGGAGCAGTCTACTAGTAGCGGAGGAAATGAAGAACTTGAAGAAAATCAGAGTAATGAAAATCCGCAAGCTGATGATCAAAGTCAAACAGTTAATACAAATGCAACAGCAGTATCAACAATTCGTCGGCGAAAACACCCCGCCGAACTCTTTCAAGCAGAAAAAGTTATGAAGGAAGCCTTGTCTACGTTTAATGCAACTGTTAAAAGAAATACACCTCAACCAATTCCAAAAGAAGACGATGATTGTGACTTGTATGCAAAGCTTTTGGCTACAAAGTTGAGATAATTATCGGACAGACAAAAATTAAGATTTATGCATGATATAGATGGCATGTATATGCAATATACAGTACATTCTGAATCCTCATCACCAGTACCAACACCGTCACCACAGTCACAACATGCCAGTCAATTATTTCTATCACGCAACTCATCTCACGATCAATATCAACAGAGACCTGGAACCTCGTCATCCTCACATTCTGAGCCGATCATTCATAAAGCTCGCTGCACACGATGCTTGTTTCGTTGCTATATTCTCTGCTAGATTTCTCTACTCGGACGCAAGTGAGCTGTGGCGCTGGGAATTGTGATGGCTCCCCAGCTGTATTGGCTTCACACCATGCTTGTAGCTAGGATAACTAGAGTGCGTGTAAAGTGACAGAACAAATATGGACGCCATGGACGATTATGCGAAAGCTGTTGTTAACTCTCTCTTTTGGTGTCACTGTTGGCCTTAAGCTCATAAGAGCGTTGGCTACCCTATTGACAGCTTCGGCTCGCAGATTTTTATTATGATAATTTGGCGAATTTGTTGCATACAAACACGACTCTCCTCTTTATATGCGTCTATTAATACACCAATTTGCCCCGTAGACCACTTTTGAGTCATTTTGAATTGAAACAATTATAGCGCGAAATTCCTTATCAAAAGTATATATATACAGCGCGAATCTCATAAAGTTACGCATAGCGAAATCTGAGGTCGATGAGGCCATTACGAACAAAAGTTGCAAATAACTTACTATCCCTTGCTAAACATTAGGGATATTGTTAATAATTTAGGAGATATAAATATTTAAAGTTGGTCCAATCAGAGCACGCCGAGAAGCGTTGAAGCCGCCCACCCCCATCTAGCCGTAGATATAGCATAGATTAGGGCGTTTCATTTGGATTTGCAAAATTCAGAACAGTCAATAAGATCGCTTGTATTTTTTCGCAGTCATTTTTTTTTCTCGGGCATTGGCTGGAGCCGCCCGCTCGCCGCTATATCGCCGCCTGCGTCTCCCCGCGCCGTACCGCGCCAAGGCTTTTGTTTCTTTCAATTTTTAAGTTTAAATATCCTGTATTAATTCGCGAGATTGGTGGTCAAAGAAACAAAAGCCTTGGCGCGGTACGGCTCGGGGAGACGCAGGCGGCGATATAGCGGCGAGCGCGGGCAGTCAATGATTAATACATTGCTATGTCTCTGTGCCTAGTGCGGGGAGCGGGCGGCTCCAGCCAATGCTCGAGAAAAAAAAATGACTGCGGAAAAATACAAGCGATCTTATTGACTGCTCTGAATTTTGCAAATCCAAATGTAACGCCCTAATCTATGCTATATCTACGGCTAGATGGGGGTGGGCGGCTTCAACGCTTCTCGGCGTGCTCTGATTGGACCAACTTTAAATATTTATATCTCCTAAATTATTAACAATATCCCTAATGTTTATTTGCAACTTTTGTTCGTAATGGCCTCATCGACCTCAGTTTTCGCTATGCGTAACTTATGCGATTCACGCTGTATAGATATAGAAAACGTCTCTATGGCGCGGAATCCGTCACAGAAAATAGCCCGCGTTCTATCATCGAAATCCAGCAAGCGTCCACACTACGAAGCCAGCAG